>JACMZG010000032.1:1840350-1845350 GCA_018340805.1 Microvelia longipes | reverse complement strand
TGCTTCTCTGGTTAAAACTAGACTTAGTTAAAAAGTTAAGAAGACTCCTTAACTTGGAATGCCATATAGGACCCCCCCCTTATTGGGCCCCATGAAATATAGGTTTGAGCCCTTTTAGGCCAAATCCTACTCGGGCTATTTTGGCTCAGTCTGCAACTGGATACAGACAGAAGCAGAACTGTTGATGATGTATTCTTATTAACAGTGTTATTAAAACTGTATTTTTATTAACAGTGTTATTAAAACTGTATTTTTATTAACAGTGTTATTAAAACGGTATTTTTATTAACAGTGTTATTAAAACTATATTTTTATTTTTATGTAGGCGCTAAGAGGCAGGTAATACTGCTGTTAAGTAAGTCAAAAGGGAAAATTTTAGGGTAAAAGCTTGAAAAAACTATAAAAAGTAAAGGGCTGTAGACGGGATTCGAACCTACGCTACGTTCGACTCCAATTTCTACCTACTTCTAACATTCACTTATGAATTTCACTTGATCAACATTTATTTTTAAAAATACTGTTTAACCAATTGACAAACGTGGTCAATGCGGTCAAAAAATGTGGAACGCTTCACGATTTTGCGTGTCCATCCTTTGCGCAGGGGCCATGCTAATCTTTCTCTGTATCGTTCCAATTTAGTATATGTACCGCCGAAGCGAGTACGACATCGGGTGAAAAACTTAGCCTTATAAGTTGTTTACCGGCTTATTTTGTTCACCTACTACTGTAGGTTTAAGGAAAACTATTTGAGTTCACTCTAAAATCCTATTTTGCTAAGGTTCGTCAAAAATTGAAATTTCTTTCCAAGAAATTCCGCAAGCTCCAATAGAAAATTTTGTAGCTATTTAACCTTTAGTTTATTTATTTGAGAAAAAAATAGTTAGTTAGTTATATTTGAGATAAAATAAAATTAGGTAGTTTATATTATGAGAAAAAAAATAAATTAGGTAGTTTTATATTATGAGAAAAAATAAAATTAGTTAGTTTATATTATGAGAAAAAAAATAAAATTAGGTAGTTTATATTATGAGAAAAAAATAAAAATTAGTTAGTTTATATTATTGGAGACAAAAAAAAGTTAGTTAATATTATTAAAAAAAAAATAAAATTGTTAGTAAATTTATATTAAAAAAATAAAATTAGTTAGTAAATTTATATTAGAAAAATAAAATTAGTTAGTTTATATTATTGGAAAAAAAAAAAATAGTTAGTTTGTTTATATTATTGGAAAAAATAAAATAGTTAGTTGTATATTATTTAAAATAGTTAGTTGAAAAAATAAAATAGTTAGTTAGTTTATAAAGATAAAAAAATTAGGTAGTTTATATTATGAGAAAAAAAATAAAATTAGTTAGTTTATATTATTGGAGACAATAAAAAAAAGTTAGTTAATATTATTATAAAAAAATAAAATTAGTTAGTAAATTTATATTAGAAAAAATAAAATAAGTTAGTTTTATATATTGGAAAAAATAAAATAGTTAGTTAGTTTATATTATTGGAAAAAATAAAATAGTTAGTTCGTTTATATTATTGGAAAAAATAAAATAGTTAGTTAGTTTATATTATTGGAAAAAATAAAATAAATAGTCTATATTATTGAAGAAAATAAAGTAGTTAGTTAGCTTATACTATTGGAGGATATATATATATATATATTTAGGAGTAACTTAAAAAAAGGTTTCTTTCTTATAAAAACGTTTGTTTTCGATACGGATAATGTTTTTGGACTTATATTTTTGGTAACTGAAAGCCGAACTGAATTGATCCACCCTCCCCTCTCAACTTCCTCCATTCTAACACTGACATAAGTGTCTTTGTAGTAATGAACATTTGATAAAACAAAGTCAAATTATTATTATTATAAGCTATAGTTTTTTTTATCGTTGGACATTAACAACGCTGTCGAGGGGGGGATCGAAATTTTTCCAGGAGAATTGACCCCCCCTCCATGTGGTCCCTCTTTGTATAAGAGATGAAGAGTAAAGAATACGTGTATAACATATATATATATATATATATATATATATATTATAATTATATATAATATATATAATATATATATATATTAATATATATATATATATATATATAATATATTATATATATATATATATATATATATATATAAATATTATATATATATTATATATGTATATATATATATATATATACATATATATATATTATATATATATAATATATATATATATATATATATATATATATATATATATATATATATTATATATGTATTATATATATATATACATACATACAATTGTTCGGGATATAACACATTTTCTGTAATAAATAATACAAAGATATGCTCCAATTATACTCTTTAAAGTTGCCATAGAAAAACGCGATTTGGTGATAAGATTATCATACATGCCAGACGATTACCAATTAAATAATTGTGAATTTGAACTTAGTGGGTACCAATTTTATCTCGATAGCTTCACACGAAGCTATGTTAATCAGGGTGTTGTATTTGAAATGTATCGCCCTGTATCAGAGATGAGGAAGTAAGAATATGTGCATTAAATTGGTTGAGTTGAACCAAACGGATGTCATGCCTCAACGTTATATTCATTGTAAACTCATTTATTTATCTGTTATTAGCATCTCTTTCACAATACGACCCAGACCTGCTCCATTATACAAAAGGTTGTATCATATTCCTGACCTATTGTGCGGAATAGCTACAGTACATAATAGCAACAACATACTGTGACTGCGGTATAGTCTACCTTAGGCAATAGCTATCGATCTAAATACTACAACCATTCTGTACTACTGTAGCAAAATTGCAGACAAATTGGTACTACGACTTTCGTTCCGATATAAGTAAGATACACTTTTGAAAAATTTATGTATAGCTGCCAAGCGTAAAACAAAGCATACTAACCTAATTTTAGGAATAGTATGAAATGAATATGTATATATATATATATATATATTTATATAATATTATATATATATATATATATTTATATATTATATATATATATTTATATATATATATGATAGTTATATATTATATATATATATATTATATAATATATGTAATATGTATATATGTGTTATAGTTAGATATAATTATATATGATTGATCAATTATATATATATATATATATTATATATATATAATATAATATATATATATAATTATATAGATATATGGTTTATATATATTTATATATATATATATATATATATATATATATATATATATATATTATATATATATATATAATAATTGAAAGAATCAGGATAAGGCTTAGAAAACTCACTCACTTCTCTTGTGCCGGACGTTTCGAACATTAACATGTTCTTCATCAGGGCAACCTGAAGACATATAATAAACAAAAAGCAATAAATACAAGAAAAATCAAAAAAAAAAAGATAACTCATAACTCAAAAAACTACAGAATTAATAGCAGAAAAACCAGCACTTACAGAGAATTATAAATTACAAGAAGTAAGTGCTCTTTAAGTGCTGGTTTTTTCTTGCTATTAATTCTTGTTTTTTGGAGTTATGAGTTATCTTGTTTTTTGATTTTCTTGTATTTATTGCTTTTTGTTTTATTATATTCAGGTGCCCTGATGAAGAACATGTAATGTCCGAACGTCGCACAAGAGAAGTGAGTGAGTTCTTAGCCTTATCCTGATTCTTTCAATTATTATATCTGAGGCTGATTTATTTATATCTATATATATATATATATTATATATATATATATAATATATATATATAATAATATATATATACCACAAATAGACCTAAAGATGTATTTTTGTACCATGTTTTAAGTTTCTAGCATTTTGATAGGAAATTCAAACACAGCAGCTTAAAGTTCTATAATAACAACAAAAAAACTAATTATTTAGCTATATATTTCACCTACCATTGTAAGCATCTTCAGGCATCACAGGTAAAGATCACACGGATAATTTACCTGTGATGCCTAAAGATGCCTACAATGTTAGGTGAAATATATATATAGCTAAATAATTTTTTGTTGTTATTATAAAACTTTAAGCTGTTGTATTTAAATTTCCTATCAAGATGTGGGTGTTCTATAAAATAAATAGTACTACAAAAGAGAAATTCTCTAGCATTAACAATCTTGAATAATAGACAGACACAGACGGGTAAATGCTACCTGACAATGCCTAACAGAGATATTAGTTAAATATAAGTAGAATTATTCACATCAGAGCCGTAACCTTGTATGTATTAAATACCTAGTATTGTGAGATTTATTTGCAATTTGAATTTATGCTCTTATTGTTCACAGCTATGATATTGTAATCTATGTTAAAACTTATCGTTGTTTTTATATGCAGTCTTAGTCATTATGGGTGAAAGAAAAGTCTCTCCACAAAAATATTTTATTGGCAAAGCGCTTTCAACCTATCATGAGGCCATCATCAGTGCCTGTATAAACAAGTCAAAAAACTAAAACTAATCAATTAAATAAAACATAAAAGTAACATAAATACAAAACTAAATAAAAAGATATAGCAACAAAATAAATAAATATATAATAACAGAACAAAAAATATAGGGAAATAATACGAATAAATAATAAACAGATAATTAAATAAAACAACAAATAAATAATAAAAAATTACCTTAGAGTAAAGATGAAATTAATAAATCATAAGACAAGTAAAATTAAAAACTACAAATAACTACTTCTTAGTCACTTGAAAATTTGGTTAAAAATCCGATATATAAAGATGTGTAAATGGAAAATAAGAGAGAAAGTCAGAGGTTTTGAACTTTTTAGAACATGTCCTTTGTGTATTGGTTGTTGTTATGTATGACGTGTTTTGTTTTGGTTGTTGCTTTGTATTACATATTTGTTTGGTTGTTGTTATTACTGTTTTTTAGTTGTTGTATACGTGTTTTGTTTGGTTTTGCTTTGATTACAATTTTGTTTGGTGTGTTATTTACGTGTAATTTTAGTTGTTGTTATGTATAACGTGTT
>JACMZG010000032.1:1792850-1835350 GCA_018340805.1 Microvelia longipes | reverse complement strand
TGACCATTATTGTGTGTTTATTTGTAAAGCTTTTACATTTTTGAGTAAAAGTGTGAAGCTAAGGATGAATTTAATGACGACGATAATATGGAGTTAATTGGACGTTTGTTTTTTTTCAATTAAGTATATAGCGCAGTTTAATGAGTGCTATTTTTTGATTTTTTTTAATGAGTGCTACCTCAAAAAAAATAGTGTATGCCATCCGGCTGAGAATGTCTTTATGTCTTGGCAATTTTTCCCGACTCGCTTCGCTCGTCGGTATTCTAATTGCCGTGACATAAAGACACACTTCTCAGCCTTATGGCATAAATAACTATTATTTATCATTTATTTATTTATTTTGGTGTAGCGGTTCGCATGCAGGGCGAATTTACTTTAAAATGCGTGCTTTCGTTGTGTGTGCGTATATTTATTCAATTGGTTATACAAAACTATAACCAATGCTTATTCTTCCAAAATTAGAAGTGCACACTATTATTCGGACTAATTGAAGTCTTGGGTAATGCTTTTATCTTTCAAGTTGACAAAATAGGCTTCCAGGTTTCCAAAGTACTTGTTATCCTGGAGCACATTAGGTAATCATTTTAACTTCGGAACCCGGATGAGTGATCTTCGGAAAAAACGGTTTTTTTCCGAAGATTTTTACTTACTTTTTACTTTTTAGTAAAAAGTTTTTACTGCCAGAGAACGATCGAAGGAGACCGAAGACGTACTGTAATTTAAATTAGGTGATTTCTATGTATTCTGTTGACGAGCAAAGCGGTTCCAAATTGATGTGGATGAGCGTAGCGAATCCGGTATGGAGCGGAAAAGTTCCTTTAAACGCGATAATTTTCAATTCTCAATGGCGTCTTGAAGTTCTAAAATGTCAAATGTCCTGTAGTACTTGATTTTAAAAACTATTTTTATTTTCGCAACTTACATAATCTAAGTTTTATAATAAGTACGAAGATTATTACGTAACAAATCTAGCAACAAGTCAAAATGTCAAAATCGCACTTCCAAGTACAACTGCATTTTTCTAAATTTCATTCGTCAACAATTTATTTTTGAACTTAAGAAGTGTAGCGGATTTTTAAGTTATCCGCTTGCTCATTTTTAGTGTCGTCAGTTGTCAACACTTGTCGAAATCTTTTATGAATTTTTCAAGAAAAAATGAGCTTAAGAAATTAGGGGTAATGGAAAGGGGTGAGGCTAGGGGTTGATTTATTGTAAGGGGGACTCACTGATCAAGAATATATATATATAATATATATATATATATATATATATATATTATATATATATATATATATATATATATATATATATATATATATATTATATATAAACCGGGTTCATCCCGGTTTCGAATTTCTTAAGTCATTATATTTGTTCTTTACGATTTTATCTTTTGTCGATTTTGTTCTTCTTCATTAATGGATATTTATGACACAATTTAAAATAAAGTTTTATGGTAGGGTGGTACTCCTACTTATGACCAGCAGTCAACCGGCTTTCGTGTTATCAGTAGAATTACATTGTGTTTACGGTCCTGTGCTCCTTCTATATATAGGTATTATTCTAAGGCACCAGTCAACCGGCTTTCGTGTTATCAGTAGAATTACATTGTGTTTACATCCTGTGCTCCTTCTATAATATAGTATTATTCTAAGGCACCAGTCAACCGGCTTTCGTGTTATCAGTGGAATTACATTTTGTTACGGTCCTGTGCTCTCTATATTATAGTAGTATTCTAAGAGTGGATACAGTCCTTTTATCCTATAACAGGTTATAATAGGTAAGGTAGGTCAAATGTTTATTGACCAACTATGCCAAATTTATCTTTATGTTCTCAGTGGCGGACTGTGCCAAAAGGGCACGAGAAGGGTTTGTTCTAATAGAGCTCTAACCTACATCTTAAGGGGCCCAATCTGGGGGGGGGTGTCCTATAATCCTTCTCAGAGGGGTCTGCTTTTAAGTAGAGTAGTATTAATGATTATAGGAAACTTAATTTTATTTATTTAAGTTTAATTTATTATAATTAAATAATACATCAAATACAACATTATTTACATTTAATTAATTAAATAAATAAATAAGTATAAAATGAATTTTAGTAAAACTTAAGTTATTTTATGTTTAATCTTTAGGACCCTTTTGTACTGCTTTAGGGCCCTGATCAAGAATGTTAAAGGCCCCTTGAGACCCTAGTCTTCGGTTTGGGACCTTTAAAGGTCCAAGTATAGAGAATGGGGGCGTTAAAGGACCTAAATTTAGGTAACAAATTGAGAAAATTTTTAGGTACTTTAAAAACATTTGTCTCTAGATCTTAGGGTCTTTCTTTAGAATATTGGGCCCGTTTTACTCTTGTGTTATGAATATATCTAATAATAAATATGTTTTAATATTTAAATAATGTGAAATATATATTTTTTTAATTCTCTTTGTTTTTTCTTTTAGTTTATATTTGGCTTAGGGGGCCAAGGAGGTCTGCCGCCCCGCCCTCAATGGCCTGTCCGCCCCTGGCTCTCTTCCCCTGTCTACAATGACAAGTTGGCGATAGTTTAAGGTCCTTAACATTTGACTTAAGCTATCTATTATTAAAAGCTTATATTGATAACATAATGATAAGGATGTAAACACTGTAGTAAACTGATAGTAATGATAAGATTAGTACAATGGGATGAAAGAGTCGTGTATGACAAATATCTCGGTGATAGTGTCTTTGTATGTTTTCTGATTTGGTTATAATTCAGATTCATTGAGATATGATCCTTGCTTTGTGTCAAAGCGTTTTGTTTTTTTAGTGGTACTCTTGAACAATGTCGAAATTTCCACTACAGGATTTCGCTTTTGGATTATTCTTCTTAAGTGTCTAATGATATACGCAGGTGGATCAAAATCCCCCACCCCCATCTTAAATTTTAAATCAGTACTCATAAATTAATAAAGCTTGGGCTATTTTTTGTGTACAAAAATACTACTTTTACTATTGGTGGTGTCGTTCAGTGGTTCTTAAACAAACTTTTTTTAATAATATGTATATATATATATATATATATATATATTATAATATATATATATATATATAGAGGGTGTGGTGTGTGTATATATATAATATAATATATATATATATTATATATATATATATATAGTGTATGTATATTTTTTACGGATGTTGGGGTCACGGGCTATATAAATTATGTATTTATGTATGCACGACATTGTTTTCCTAGACGTTTTCATAAAACACGTTAACTTTCTATTTCGGAGGCTTTGTCGGATCATAAATGAAACTTGATACAAAAATCAAACTTATTAATGCCCTGTATCCTATTGTTTAAAAAGAGTGAGACGTCATTAATCTCCTATAATGAATTAGATAGAATGTCAGTAAGTTGAACACTAAAACAAAGTAAAACTTTGTAATAAGTATTTCTTATTACATGGTTTGACATAATTATATGTATAACTTTATGAAGAAAACACGTTTTTCGACTTATACATTTAAAAATTTGCTAATTCTGTTGTAGTATATCAATTTAAAAAAACTACGACCCTGGAAAGTGGCCACAGGGAGGCGTAGTTTTGTATTCTTAATTAGAAATAGCACTTATAACATTAAGTTTATAATAACTAATTAAATTTAACTAAAATGAACGTATTATGAATTGTAAAGTACTCGTATGTCAGGTGTCAATATTTATATTTATTTTATAATTTTTTTTTTTGAGGTAGTACGTAATTGAGCACTTTATTGGACCGTTTTTAGAATGAGAAGCCAATCATTATTGTTATAAGAGGTTATTTAGTACTTTTCACCTCCGAGGACAATAATGAATGTAAAAAAAACTCCTAGGACGTAAAAGTAATTCATATATTGCCGCCATTACTGTAATGTAGCGTGTTCAAAAAAACAATCTGTGTAAAACTATCATGAGGTTTCTTTAAAAACGTTCCTTTTGTTTCTGTTATTGTTCGTAGACTAATTTTTTTTCGTTTTTAAAAGTTGTTCTAATTGACAATTTTTGTGTGTTTATTTGTAAAGCTTTTACATTTTTGAGTAAAAGTGTGAAGCTATGGATGAATTCAATGACGACGATAATATGGAGTTAATTGGACGTTTTTTTTTTTCAATTAAGTATATAACGCAGTTTATTTAATGAGTGCTACCTCAAAAAAAATAGTGTTGCCATCCGGCTGAGAATGTCTTTATGTCTTGCAATTTTCCCGACTCGCTTCGCTCGTCGGTAAAATCTAATTGCCGTGACATATAAGACACACTTCTCAGCCTTATGCATAAATAACTATTATATTACATTAATTTTTTCATACATTTCTACGACCTCCTTAATATTCTGCGACCCCCCCCCGGGGGGTTATGACCCTACTTTAAGAACCACTGTTGTAGTTATTTCGGGTGTGCCATTCAACGCCGGATTCATCGTAAAAGTAAAAAAAACAAATTGAAAGGTATAGTTTTATTGAGCTTCTTGGGTTCTTGTGAAGCAAAATGACATCTTTTCCTCTGCATATTTTTGTCTAAGGTCACTATTTTGGCATAAATGAGTCCCAAAAGTGTAAAAATTAGACGGATACAATAGAAGATCTATTTTTACGGAAAAATAGAAATAGGACCGTAAACACAATGTATTCTACTGATAACACCTTAGAATAATACTAATATAGAAGGAGCACAGGAACGTAAACACAATGAAACTCTACCTGATACACCTTAGAATAATACTAATATAGAAGGAGCATATGGCCGTAAACACAATGTAATTCTACTGATAACACCTAGAATAATACTAATATAGAAGGACACAGGACGAAACACAATGACTCTACGATAACACCTTAGAATAATACTAATATAGAAGGGCATAGGAACGTAAACACAATGTAATCTACTGATAAACACCTTAGAATAATACTAAATAGAAGAGCATAGGACCGTAAACACAATGTACTTCTACTGATACACCTTAGAATAATACTAATATAGAAGGAGCATAGGACCGGCCCGCTTAGCAGGCATGGACCGTAACACCAGTACTTCTACTGATAACACCTTAGAATAATACTAATATAGAAGGAGCATAGGACCGTAACACATGTAATTCTACTGATACCCTTAGAATAATACTAATATAAAAGGAGCACAGGATCGTAAACACAATGTAATTCTACTGATAACACCTTAGAATTATACTAATATAGAAGGAGCACAGGATCGTAAACACAATGTAATTCTACTGATAACACCTTAGAATAATACTTAAATAGGAGCACAGGACCGAAATACAATGTAATTCTACTGATAACACCTTAGAATAATACTTAATAGGAGCACAGGACCTAACACAATGTAATTCTACTGATAACACGAAAGCCGGTTGACTGGTGGTCTTAAGTAGAGGTACCACCCAAACAACAAAACATTATTTTAAATATGTGTCTTAAATACCCATTAATGAAGAAAGATCGTAAAGAACAAATATAATAACTTAAAACACCTGCTGAGTATTAAATAAAACCGGTCTTAAACGGCAAACGGATAGCGGCATACGAGAATCTACATTTAGTTGCGAGGACTACTTTTATTAATATTTAATTAAAAACGTTAAACTTAAAATTTAAAATGCTTAAAAGTGTTGTATGCACCGATATTTATATTAGTATTTTGATGAATAATCAATCATTATTGATAACTTAATAATTCAGCAACCGAAAGTATTGCCAACTTTTTTATAAGAAAATTGTATATTGTTAGGGTGGCAGCATTACTTAAGACCACCAGTGAAACGCCTTACGTGTTATCAGTTGTGGTCCTTCTATATACAGTATTATTCTAAGACTTTACGTAAGAAACTATTTGTAATAAATTATTAATTGTTGTCATCTTAATTTTGTTCAAATTACAAAATAATTACACGAGTGTCGAGGCAATAATTGTTCTATTTGGGGAATTTGTTTTATTTTTGCCATTACAAATCTTTCTCCTGCATAAAGAGTAGAAAGAAATTATAAACACCTTTTTTCGGATAATTTATGAAACAACTTGGCCTTTATTTATTGATCATAAATTTTTCTAGTTTTAAAACTGTTGCAATAAAACTATTTGGTTGTAGTTTATCTTTAACTGATAATTTCTTCTAACAGTTTTAAGAGTCATTTTACAAGTGTTTATCTGCAACTTTTAGTCAATTTCTAGTTTTTATTTTTTTTACTGTTTTGACTAATTTTCTACTTTAACTTATACAAGGAATAGTTATTTATGCAACAAGGGATGAAAGTAAGTTTTTACAGCTCAAGTTAAAGTTTCGTTCCTAAGGCAGCGCGAAGGAGGAAACTTCATTAGCTCACGAGGCCGGTAGGCCGAGGGAGTAAACTAGTTAGCTCCGAGGCTTGACGAGGGAAAATAATACGAGAGCTGAAAAATGTCATCCCTTGTTGCATATTAAATTTAATTTACAACTAGAGAACTAATACTAACAACTATTAATTTATCCGTCAGCTCCTATTGTTATTGTGTTAGTTTAGTTTATTTTACAATGTCAATTACCTGACGAAGAGGATAAAGCCACTATCTTCACATTATTTTATTGTAAGCTGTCAATTATAAATAATGTGTAATATTATATTTGTAATTAAACATTAGCGTGTGTATATTGTATATTCTACCCGAGTACCAACATGACACCGAAAAAAATTCTAAAAATTTCCTAAAAATTTTACTAAAAAATTCTGTCAAGTTGCCAACACTTTCATTTTTCCTCTCTAGGGAGTAAAAGTACATTTACAGTGTGAGGTAACAAGAGTGTAAGTAGAACTTACAATACAAGGAGTAGATAAATTATTGTGTTTGCACCATAAATCGGTAATCGAGATGTCACCTGAATTACATTTCAGGTGTTTTTAAACTAGTTTTTACAAAGTTGTCCATCTGTGTGTGTGTTATCACCGTTGCTCCCAGTGTATTTATGCTAGACAGTTAAAACATTGAACGGAAATTAATCTTTTGATCTACAGTCTATCGTTTAGTTTAAAAATCCCCAAGGTCATAAGTATTTTGGGGATGACCAATCAGAGAAGCCGCTGCCAACCTATCACTTAAAAAGAGAAAAAATCCCACAACAATAACCGCTGTTAGGGAGAACTTCTTTCCCGGCAATCGTTCACTTTGTTTGTGGTTTGTGGTTCTTCTTTGATTACATCGTTTTGAAAACTACTTTCAAACTAATCTTAAGAATGATATTTTAAATAAAACTACACAAAAGAAATGTAAAAAACATCGCAAAAAAAAAAACGGGTAAAATAAACCTGATTTGTTTACATAGTTTTTCCGCTCCTTCTTGCAGAGATTTTTTTTCTTAAGAATCAGTGGTGTCTAAACTGACCTGTCAAGATTTTTAAACTAAACGATAGACTGTAGTTGTGACATCCGAAAAGTAATTTTTTATGACGTCACTAAACGGCAATAATGACTCGGCAACTATCCAAAATTCTCTCGAAAAATCTCGACTTTTGGAAAAATCTGGACTTACAAAAGAATCTGTAGAATCAACTAATTTGTCAATTTCGTCTCAAAATCAGCATATGTTCAATTTTAGTGAATATTCAAAGAAAAATGAGCTTATGAGATTGGATCTCATAAGGATATATATATATATATATATATATATATATATATATATATATATATATATATATATATATATATATATATATATATAAATATAGAGGTATTTTGCATTTTTTCAACAAAAAAAATTATTTGCTCATAAAATAATTAAATGTGTTTAAAAAATATATTAAGCTGTAAAAAAAATTTCATTTAATTTTAAATAGTCGAAACAAGCATTTATAGAATAGGAGAGGGGAATGGGTGAAAGAGTGGGGTGAAAACGGAACGTTCTAAAGGTTGGGTCGTTTAAGGTACTGATGGGAGTTTTAGTTAAAAATATCGTAAGGTCAACAGTTGCTTACAGTTCAATAGAATGTAAAGAAGACTGAAACAAAACAATTCCGTGTTCCAGGTAATACAATGCCTAAGGAACGTGATGACTACAGCTGTCAGTATCATCTTGTTGACAGTATAGAATAAACTCTTATGAGTGTTGCTCTAGTGAATATTGTACTACACGGCGGTATTCTTACGTCTGACGTCACACAAGCAGTCGAGGCCGTTTTCCCGCCAATAGAACTTGTTTAAATATATTTTTCGTTTTTTTGCAGTATCGTCAAAAGTATAAGTTTTTTCATTCTAATATTTTACATGAAGTTCTTTTATAGGATGTACATAAAGATAATGCAATGAAAACAATTGTGCCAATACTCTATTATCTAATGCAGTTATAAAATTTGCTATAAATTCGCTCATAAATTTTCCAAGTGTTCTAGGATAATCATAAATTTAACTATAAATCGCATATAGCCTAATCTTTTGGTTATCACAGCTAAACAATAAACTTTGTTTAATGTTAAATATCCCTGACAAAAAAACTAGCAGTTGCCATAACAACACACACACGCATACTCGTATATCATATAACCATTAACATTATAAATCAATTAATATATCAATATATATATATATATATATATATATATATATATATATATTATATATATATATATATATAATATAATATATAATATGGTTTTTGACGTGTTTCGTGTTGAGTTCTCTCTATTTTTTAGTTTTCGATGGGGTCACTTTTTTGAACGGCAAATCGACTTAGTGCGTCAACCCCCTTTATTTAAGATCCTTGGTCGAGACATCGTTTAACCATGCCATTTATCGATATAACGACGAGGTTTTACAGGACAAAAATTAGTCACGTGACGCCCCTGTCCTGATTATACTTAAGATCGACACCTGTAATAGTGTGAGGCTTTAAAGTGTCGGTACCCCGTAGGTACTGAAAATATTTATTTTTAATATTTTCACCCTGGCAGGATTCTTCGTTGCATCGACAGTTGAATGTCTCGACACGACGTTACATCGACACTTGATTCAGTTAAAGTGTCGATGTTATGAAGTGTCGATACAACGTAAAATCCTGCCACGAAAAGTGTCGACGTTATGTAGTGTCGAGACATCGTCATGTCGAGACTACATTAGGGCATCATCATGTTTATTCTTCCTTGTGTACACCATAGGCTTAGAATAATACTATATATAGAACGAGCAATACTGATAACACGAAAGGTGGTTCACTAGTGGTCTTAATTAATGCTGCCACCCTAACAATATACAAGTTTCTAATATAAAGTTGGCAATGCTTCCGGTTGCTGAATTATTATGTTTATTATTAATTAATGATTGATTATTCATAAAATACTAATATAAATATCGGTGCATTACAATATTTTTAGTATTTAAATTGTACTTTAACGTTTTTAATTAAAACTATATTAAAAGTAGTCCTCGTCAACTAAATGTAGATTCTTGTATTCCGCCACCCTTTTGCCATCTAAGACCGGTTTTATTAAATACTCAGCAGGTGTTTTAAGTTATATTTGTTCTTTACGATCTTTCTTCATTAATGGATATTTATGACACATATTTAAAATAATGTTTTGTTGTCAGGTTGGCAGCATTACTTAGGTGCACCAGTCAACCGGCTTTCGTGTTATCAGTAGAATTACATTTTGTTTACGGTCCTATGCTCCTTCTATATTGGTGTTATTAGTAGAATTACATTGTGTTTACGGTCTTGTGCTCCTATTTAAGTATTATTCTAAGGTGTTATCAGTGGAATTACATTATGTTTACGGTCCTATGCTCCTTCTATATTAGTATTATTCTAAGGTGTTATCTGTAGAATTACATTGTGTTTACGTTCCTGTGCTCCTTCTATATTAGTATTATTCTAAGGTGTTATCAGTAGAATTACATTGTATTTACAGTCCTATACTCCTTCTATATTAGTATTATTCTAAGGTGTTATCAGTAGAATTACATTGTGTTTACAGTCCTATGCTCCTTCTATATTAGTATTATTCTAAGATGTTATCAGTAGAATTACATTGTGTTTACGGTCCTGTGCTCTTTCTATATTAGTATTATTCTAAGGTGTTATCAGTAGAATTACATTGTGTTTACGGTCCTGTGTATTATTCTAAGACCATAAGTGAAATTTTTGTTTTTTATTCTATTTTTAGAAGATTCTCATTTGCTAAGTGTCGATAAGTATACGAAATGACCTCTATATTATAATGAGTGGGAATCCTCTACATTATGGGAGTAATGACGCTATAACCTGATCTAAGGACATACTGTATACCTCTTACCTTTATGTCACGGTCGCTTCGCGTTCTTTTATAACATTCTAGGATGAGAAACAAACGTTTATATAGTTTATTTTATTAGTTATATTAAGAAACTATGATTCGATCTAATAGCTCTTCGAACAAGGAATTAAACAAGTATTACGAAACAACTTTGCTTCTGTTGTTTAACTGCATAAGTCCTAAGAGTCTACACTAATTAAACGTAGTCTTAATTAAACACTATTGCGCATAAGTCCTAATAGTTTAAACGCTAACACCGTTTAAACATTCTCTTAAACATTATTGATCTTGATCTTGTAAATTAAATAATTATCGGTTTAGAATGAGCATAAGTGGAGTACATCGTAATAGAACGAAAGAGTAAAAAGTCCTCCACAGTTATAGATTTTTATTATTAAAGTAAAGCAGAGCGCTTTCGACCTAACAAGAGGTCATCATCAGTGCCTATTAAACAAATAAGACAAAAAAATGTCAAAATAAAATGGTCATCATCAGTGCCTATTAAACAAATAAGACAAAACAATGTCAAAATAAAATGGTCATCATCAGTGCCTATTAAACAAATAAGACAAAACAATGTCAAAATAAAATGGTCATCATCAGTGCCTATTAAACAAATAAGACAAAACAATGTCAAAATAAAATCTATACATAAAAAAAATAATTTTATATATAGGATTTCATCATGATCAGAATAATAAAATAAGTCTCTCCACTGATGTATTATTTATTTAAAATAAAGCATAACCGGCTTTCAACCAACTAAAGGTCATCATCAGTGCCGGTGAGATGTTAGGAAGCTAGGATTTGAGTCTTTTCTTACTGTTAGTCTTATACTAGTCAACAAAAAGAAAAGACTCTAACAGTAAGAAAAAATCGGGTAACTTTTCCTTATCACATCGGATTTGCTACGCTCGTTCTCCCTGTTTCGGACTCGCTTCGCTCGTCCTCAGAATATACTATTCGCCAAATTTATACAGCAAATTGTCTTCGGATTCGTTTCGCAACAAATAAAATGCATTTGTTTCATTTTTCATCGGTATGACCACGCTGCATCCCATACAGCACTGACCAAGCTCAATGCTACTTAACTTTTATGATCCATTTGGCCCCCATGTAGTCATGTTTAAGACTAACATATGTGCGATGTTTCATCTCATAATCAGCATTAGAACGCTTTTTAAAAAATTGTAAAATATCAGAAAAAAATCCATTGAGTTGAAATTTAGTACAAGTGTGAACCTTTACTTAATAAATAAGTACACCAAGTTTTGTTTCAATACGACAAGTATATCTATGATTTTTTGGTGGCCCATTAAAGTTAAGCAACATTGAGCGTGGTCAGTGCTGTATGGGTGACCGCTGTTAATGAAACGGATTTATTTATTTTCTGAGGACGAGCGAAGCGAGTCCGGAGACGTGTTGCAGTATAAATTAAACGAGTTGTGGTATTCTGAAGACGAGCGAAGCGAGCGAATTCAATGTGATGAGGAAAAGTTGTGAGGTACCCCGTACCCAATTTATACAACAGAATATTGGACGTTTCAATAATTATCAGACTAGATTAGTTATATACAAAACAAATAGTGGTACTTACAACACAGTCATAATTTCAAAGTTCGTTCCTTTATTTCATTAATACATTTAACATTTATTTTAAATTGACATTAAAACAATTTTAAATAAAATTAAAATTAATTTAAAACTAAACTAAAATTCACTATTTTCTTTAAAATTTTTCTTTTAAAATATTTTTCATTAATTAATTGCTATTTTTCTGTTTTAGGCAAGCTACAAATTGAATTGAAGGTGTGTTGGTAAATAACAAAATTATTATATTTAATTTAATAATTTATATAAAAATGACTTATTAATTATTATAATAACTGCTGTCACCAGTAGATATATATAATAACTAAGTACTAACTAATTTATTTTATTGTTTTCTAATAAAAATATTTAAAAAACATAATTATATAAAATTATATTAAATTTAAAATTATTATTTAAATTTTAAAATGAGAAACAATTGTAATAATACAAATTACATTTATAATTTAATTTATTATTTTCGAATAAAATGTTTTAAACAGCCCATCAAGAATTTTAAAATGTAATTTTTTAAAAAAATAAAAAATTTATTCAATTTATTACAATTATAATTAATTTTTACTTTTTTAAACAAAACAAATATTTTAAATATTGAGTTACTTGAAATAAATAAATTTAAATTAATTCTTACTTTGATCTAATTTATTTAATAATTTTTATGTGAATTTTGTATTTTAATTTTAAAGGTTTCATTAAAATTTTACTTTAAAAAAAATTCTTAAGAGTACTGTATGTAATTTATGACTGTAATTAATTTATGATTTTAAATTAATTAATAAAAATATATTTAATAAAAATAAATTTTAAATTGGGACGTAAATATTTAAATAAAATTTGCGATGAGCCGATGCTATTGCTAGAGTGGCCGTAGAAAGACTAACGAGTTTCTATGGACGCGCTAACAACCGCGCTTTGGATCCGCTAACAATCTCTGTGTATACAGATCTTTTATTATTGGACGAAATATTGACGTTGCGGTTACATATGTCGGCGGTTGCAATGCCATTAGATTATTAATAGGTTTCGGGAAGTTTAAATTTTATTATCTGATTTAAATGCAATTTGTATTTAATTTAATGTTTTATTGCTTAATACTTAAGCTTGTACTAGACTTAAAAAGCTGTTATGTGTTTCTTGTTTTGGATTAAGTATAATCATCAAGTTTATCAACCTAGCTAAATCCTTATCTTTCAGCTATGTCAAAATATAACCTGTTGAATAGTGTTAGGTTTAAAACAATCAAATCTAATAAAAAAAATAAATAAATACTTTTATGTTTATAGTATTAATCCTCAATATGTTACATAATTATATTTATCGTTTGACATATAATATTCCCTTTACAAGAATACTATGTAAACATGAAATAATTTTTTATACTACTCTTTGTATGTAAAATGATAACCTGTGTAATATAGTTAGGTTTACAACAATCAACTCTATATACTAAACGCAATAATTAAATACTTTTATGTTTATAATATTACTTCTCAATATGTTACATAATTATATTTATCGGTTGACATACGAAATTCCCTTTATTATAAATATATGAATACATTAAAAAAATTCTGGCAAAGTATTCTTTAAGCCTGACGAATTTTCTTTAAAACTCGCGTTTTCTTACTCATCAATGCAATTTTTGCTTATTTTTCGTTATATATTTAGCTTGTTATTTATTTTTTTTTCAAATTTAAAAAAAATGTGCATATTTATTCCATTGATTATACAAAATGTGCATATTCATCTCATTAATTATACAAAATGTGCATTTTTATTCGATTGATTATACAAAATGTGCATATTTATCTCATTAATTATACAAAATGTGCATATTTATCCCATTAATTATACAAAAAGTGCATATTTATCCCATTTATTATACAAAATGTGCATATTTATCTCATTGATTATACAAAAAGTGCATATTTATCCCATTGATTATACAAAATATGCATATTTATCTCATTGATTATACAAAGTGTGCATATTTATCTCATTGATTATACAAAATGTGCATATTTATCTCATTGATTATACAAAATGTGCATATTTATCTCATTGATTATACAAAATGTGCATATTTATCCCATTGATTATACATTACACAACACAGCATTATTTGCACTTTATTAGCATTATTTGAAGCTTAGTATAAGCGAGTAATTAAAGCATTTTCTTTAAAAATATCGGGTACGGGGTACCTCGAAACTTTTCCCCACTTCATCGGATATTGTGTCATTATGAGTATTGTGTAATTAACCAAATGATTCATGTATAAATTTGGCGAACTGTATTTCTGAGGACGAGCGAAGCGACTCCAAATGAGGGAGGATGAACTTAGCGAATCCGATGTAAGGAGGAAAATATCCGAGGTACCCCATAACCAATTTTTGTCAATACATTAACATTTAGTTCAGCAAATCCTCACTCCTGTGGTTTGCTGGACTCTTATCTTTGACTTTTGTGGAAGGGTGCTTAAAAGTAAACCCACAGCACTTTATGGCAGCTTTGAGCCCCCCCCCCTCCTACCGGAAAATATCCTGCGGACGTCCATGAAACTTGCCATAAAGCAAGATAAGATGCCTATTACTGTAATATTTTGTTGTTTCATGACTTATTAGCAACGTTTTAGCGAATTTTCATTATGAAAATGACGCTTATGAGGTTGTTCGGATGGCGGAAGTTGAGGGTGGGAGAAAGCGGAATCGGTTCCTATTGGCTTCCTGATAACAAAAATATATGTCCCAAAAGTTATATATATGTGTGTGTTGTATATATATATATGTTATATGTATATATATATATATATATATATATATATATATATATATATATATATATATATATATATATATATATATATATATATATATATATTATATATATATATATATTATATATATATATATATTATATTATATATATATATATATATATATATATATATATATGTATGTAAGAGTTTCTACCCTTTGTATGGCGAACGATAACTCTTGAAGGCTTCTCAAATTGAAACGCAACTTTGCAAATCGCGAGATGTTGTAGAGGTTACGAGGCCTATTGTTTATAAAAACATTATGACGTCATGAAAAAAAAAATTTTTGAAACTTGAAATGGCTTTAAAACAAGGTATTTTGTATTTAGGTAGACGGCTAGGTTCAGCCGTAGGTAGGATAGGCTGGTCAGCTGAATCGAACCATCACAATTGGCGCAAACGGTATACATATAATCTTGTATATATGTATACGTCTAGGTCAAAGACTCGTACGATATCAGTTGGGTTCAGTAGTGTTAAAGGGCGGGGATATAGTATAAAAGAGGGGCCTCTACCTCTTGCTCCACCCTGGTAAGCCTACTGTCCCAGAGAGACAGGACAAAAAATGGCTTCCACTGATCCACGCCGAGCTAAGCAGGCCTGTAAAGAGGAAGAACCTCGAGGTAGTCTTCTAAAAACGAATTCATTCTAAAACGATTGCGACCAGTTTCAGCTCAATCGGACAATCCTAAGTGACGAAAACGGTATTTTTATTTTAAAAAATCATGAATATATTTTTTTCAACCTAAAGATTATACTCAAATAAACACTTTGTTTACAAAAACAATTTGACATTTTTCCTTAAATTGCATTAACAATCATAAATGTATGTAAGAGTTAATGCCCTTTTGTATGGTGGACGATAACTAAAACTGATGAAAGATGAAACTATATAATCTTTTCTTACCCTTTATACAAGGTTACTCCAACAACCTGTGAAACGAGGCTGTAAAAATTCGCTAAATATTTATTGTGTGGACCGTTTTACCACGCAGGCCTGCTTTGTTGGTCTATAGATTCATTTTATTCTCAAGGCTTTGTTGCCCCGTGATGATTGAATTTTCAAACGCGAGCTTTACACTTCAGTAATGCGGGATAACCCTTCGCCTTTATATAAGGCGAAGGTTTATACAAAAACCTTTGTCTTCAATTAAGTGCTATGCATGATTCAAATTATTCTTAAATATATTTCGATTTACTAATATTATAAATAAATCGATATGCTAATATTATAAATAAATCGATACCTACTCAACACAATAACTCGATACATCGTGATGACAATATTTGAATATTTAAAGAGAGAGTTGACAAAATCTTGCCGTATCCGGTTTCGCAAGTGAACTTATTTATAAAATTCCCCACTTATCTGCGTTTTAAGACCTATTGAATACAAATAGGATTCAAACCAGTTTTAAATATTGGGTTAGAGGGATATCTATGAAAATAAATGAAAATAGGAGTACGGGGTACCATAGAGATATTATTACTAGAGGGGGGCCCTATTGGTTGAATTTTGAAACATCGAAAAAATAACCTGACCACCTTCGACTAAGGATGTTGAATAAAGGGGATGACGCATTAAGGAACATTTCTGACCCCATGGAAGTTTATGAGGTAGAGAAATAGGAGCAAACTTACCTCCCCTTAGGTTATAAGTTTGCCTCTAAATTTTAAGACCTGCGCTGTTATAAGGATCATAAGCATACGCAGTTCGTACCAAGCATGTGCAGTTGGTTTTTGACGTGTGTTTCGTGTTGCATTCATCTCTATGTTTTGATTTTCGATGGGGTCACTTTGTTGAATGGCAATTCGACTTAGTGCGTCATCCTCTTTATTCAACATCCTTGCCTTCGACTATCGATGATCAAATGAACAGAACAAAATTACAGTGAATTAAACAGTAGAATGTTGAAAATATAAATCGAAACACAAACAATGTGCAGGAAGCCGAAAAAAATTGATTTATATAACCTTAACTCACTCTTTGAGAGGTTTCAATGAGGTTACACAGAGCCCATGAGAGCCTCGAAATGATGTTTCAGGACTCTTAATGTATTGAGATAGACTATGCCCCTCTAGTATATATCTCTATGGGGTACCTCGGAACTTTTCCTCCAACAATCGGATCGCTACGCTCGCCCATCCTTCTTCGGGCTCGGTTTGTTCGTCCTCAGAATATACAATTCGCCGAATTTATACTGCAACACGTCATCGGTCTCGCTTCGCTCGTCCATAGATGGTGGATAGATCCGTTTTATTTACAGCTGTTACTTATACAGCCAGCGCCGGATTAAAGGAGGGGGCGGACCAAGCGGCCGCTAAGGGCGCAAAATTTTGGGGGCGCAAAATTAAGATTCTAAGTATTACAAAAAATATTATAAAACTTAAAAAAAAAATTTAAATCAGAGTATTCAAGCTTTTGAGGAGGAATAGGTCCTAATTAATACAAAAAAATTTTATTATTTTTTAATTATTTAATATTTTGTTATTATATTTTAATGTTAAGCTGAAAAAGATTAAATTATATCGAAAGCTCGGCAAAATTAGTTTTTTTGTATTAATTAGGACCTATTCCTCCTAAAAGCTTGAATATTTAAAATAGAGGTCCTATAAATAAGAGATAATTTTTGTACAGATTAGTTTATTTTTTAATAAAACTAATAAACTGAAATAAAAGTTATTTGTCAAAAAAGGCTGTCGAAGTGCCTTATCTCATTTTGAAAAAATGAGTTTTTTACTAGAATATTCAAAGAAGTCGTCTTATTCAGATCTTAGTAAAATTATATGTCTATCAATAAAAAAATTGGGTGAATATTTTAAAAGAATATGTACAGTACTTATTCTAGTATTTAAATAATTATTTAATTTTGAAGTGTTAATTTTTTAAAATATTTACTCAATTTATTTATAGATTGACATAAAAATTCTGAGTTCTGAATTAGAAAGCGTCTTCTATATTCTTAGCATTGCGTTGTTGTGATGTGACGAGACGAACCAAGTCGTACACCTTTGTCTTTTATCCTTCTTTATTCTTGAAGAGCATATGATTCAGTTAATAGGTATTTTATTATATTAGATATTGGGTTTTGAGTGTGTTATTCTTTGTTTTGCTTCGTATGAGGAAGATGCGTGTTTGCCATATATATTTTTATTTTAAATTGTGAAGGAAAAGCATAGTCTGCCTATCCAGAGTGGAGCCCTTCATATGAATGCGCTCTCTCAAATATAAGGCGCGGTCGAATATCCACGGCTTCTAGAACGTGGATCACCAACAAACTTTTTTTATAACTTTTTTTTTCAAATTTTTCAGTAATTAGCCGGATTTGTGATAAATGAAGCCTATTTCCGTAATCTGCACGCTCTTTTGGTTAATCTCAAAGAGTATTTACATTCACTCAACGATTTATTTTAATCTAACTTGGTACATACATAACTACTGTTAGACGTCAATGTTAACAAATATGACATGTCAAAATATAACACAAAATATTGACGTCTAACAGTAGTTATGTATGTACCAAGTTAGATTAAAAATAAATCGTTGAGTGAATGTAAATACTCTTTGAGATTAACCAAAAGAGCGTGCAGATTACGGAAATAGGCTTCATTTATCACAAATCCGGCTAATTACTGAAAAATTTGAAAAAAAAAGTTATAAAAAAAGTTTGTTGGTGATCCAACGTTCTAGAAGGCCGTGGATATTCGACCGCGCCTTATATTTTGAGAGAGCGCATTCATATGAAGGGCTCCATCTGGATAGGCAGACTATGCTTTTCCTTCACAATTTAAAATAAAAATATATATGGCAAACACGCATCTTCCTCATACGAAGCAAAACAAAGAATAACACACTCAAAACCCAATATCTAATATAATAAAATACCTATTAACTGAATCATATGCTCTTCAAGAATAAAGAAGGATAAAAGACAAAGGTGTACGACTTGGTTCGTCTCGTCACATCACAACAACGCAATGCTAAGAATATAGAAGACGCTTTCTAATTCAGAACTCAGAATTTTTATGTCAATCTATAAATAAATTGAGTAAATATTTTAAAAAATTAACACTTCAAAATTAAATAATTATTTAAATACTAGAATAATACTGTACATATTCTTTTAAAATATTCACCAATTTTTTATTGATAGACATATTTAACTAGATCTGAAATAAGACGACTTCTTTGAATATTCTAGTAAAAAACTCATTTTTCAAAATGAGATAAGGCACTTCGACAGCCTTTTTTTGACAAATACTTTTATTTCAGTTTTATTAGTTTTATTAAAAAATAAACTAATCTGTACAAAAATTATCTCTTATTATGGACCTCTTATTTTAAATATTCAAGCTTTTGAGGAGGAATAGGTCCTTAATTAATACAAAAAAACTAATTTTGCCGAGCTTTCGAATATAATTTAATCTTTTTCAAGGCTTAACATATTAAATATAATAACAAAATATTAAATAATTAAAAAATAAAAAAAATTTTTTTTGTATTAATTAGGACCTATTCCTCCTCAAAAGCTTGAATACTCTGATTTAAATTTTTTTTTTAAGTTTTATAATATTTTTTGTAATACTTAGAATCTTAATTTTGCGCCCCCAAAATTTTGCGCCCTTAGCGGCCGCTTGGTCCGCCCCCTCCTTTAATCCGGCGCTGGCTGTATAAGTAACAGCTGTAAATAAAACGGATCTATCCACCATCTATGGACGAGCGAAGCGAGACCGATGACGTGTTGCAGTATAAATTCGGCGAATTGTATATTCTGAGGACGAACAAACCGAGCCCGAAGAAGGATGGGCGAGCGTAGCGAATCCGATGTGTTGAGGAAAAGTTCCGAGGTACCCCCATAGAGATATATACTAGAGGGGGCATAGTCTATCTCAATACATTAAGAGTCCTGAAACATCATTTCGAGGCTCTCATGGGCTCTGTGTAACCTCATTGAAACCTCTTCAAAGAGTGAGTTAAGGTTATAATAAATCAATTTTTTTCGGCTTCCTGCACATTGTTTGTGTTTCGATTTATATTTTCAACATTCTACTGTTTAATTCACTGTAATTTTGTTCTGTTCATTTGATCATCGATAGTCGAAGGCAAGGATGTTGAATAAAGAGGATGACGCACTAAGTCGAATTGCCATTCAACAAAGTGACCCCATCGAAAATCAAAACATAGAGATGAATGCAACACGAAACACACGTCAAAAACCAACTGCACATGCTTGGTACGAACTGCGTATGCTTATGATCCTTATAACAGCGCAGGTCTTAAAATTTAGAGGCAAACTTATAACCTAAGGGGAGGTAAGTTTGCTCCTATTTCTCTACCTCATAAACTTCCATGGGGTCAGAAATGTTCCTTAATGCGTCATCCCCTTTATTCAAC
Source organism: Microvelia longipes (assembly GCA_018340805.1). NCBI lineage: Eukaryota > Metazoa > Arthropoda > Insecta > Hemiptera > Veliidae > Microvelia > Microvelia longipes. Next base: position 1,815,242 of record JACMZG010000032.1, on the reverse strand, counting down.
ATCCTTAGTCGAAGGTGGTCAGGTTATTTTTTCGATGTTTCAAAATTCAACCAATAGGGCCCCCTCTAGTAATATATCTCTATGGTACCCCGTACTCCTATTTTCATTTATTTTCATAGATATCCCTCTAACCCAATATTTAAAACTGGTTTGAATCCTATTTGTATTCAATAGGTCTAAAAACGCAGATAAGTGGGGAATTTTATAAATAAGTTCACTTGCGAAACCGGATACGGCAAGATTTTGTCAACTCTCTCTTTAAATATTCAAATGTTGTCATCACGATGTATCGAGTTATTGTGTTGAGTAGGTATCGATTTATTTATATTAGCATATCGATTTATTTATAATATTAGTATATCGATTTATTTATAATATTAGTATCATGCATAGCACTTAATTGAAGACAAAGGTTTTTGTATAAACCTTCGCCTTATATAAAGGCGAAGGGTTATCCCGCATTACTGAAGTGTAAAGCTCGCGTTTGAAAATTCAATCATCACGGGGCAACAAAGCCTTGAGAATAAAATGAATCTATAGACAAACAAAGCAGGCCTGCGTGGTGAAACGGTCCACACAATGAAAACGTTGTTAATAAGTCATGAAACCACAAAATATTACAGTAATAGTCATCTTAACCTTATCTTGCTTTATGGCAAGTTAAATTTTTGAGTTAAGCCTATTTTTTACACTTGAATACATACTTTTTGAATATAACAGCCATGTTTTCTTTTAGGAAATTTCCTCAGCTTTCTAACAAATCCAATATTTTGAAGCTAGGTTGTATACTCTTTGAGATATCAAATCATTTTCTGAATGTAAGTCAAGGAGTTTTAAAAAATCACTAAATTTGACCTCGTGGGAAAACGGTTGAGAATCGGACCATAGTTAATATGAAGTTTTTTGTTGGAAATGAGCTGTAGGACCACCTCCTTTCGGGGAAGGGAGTTTTATTTTGTATACCCTGTATTTCTAAATCTGAGCAGTAGCGTCAAAACTTGTGATTTAATTTTTTACTTTTCCTCATTTATACCGTAGGTATATAGGAAAAGTATTGTGTTTGCAAAAAAATACGAAACCGGGATGTCACCGGCATTATCAGTTTCAGGTGTTTTTAAGGCCTCTTGAGTTGTTTTTTTGTAAATTTGTCTGTCTGTCTGTGTGTGTATTACAATCGTAGCTCCTAGTGTATTTATACTAGAGAGTTGAAACTTTGTACAAAAATCAGTCTACCGCTGTAGTTGTGCTATTCGGAAAAAATATTTTTTATGACACCATTAACCCGCAATAATGACTCAGCAAAAAATTCGAAAAATCATGAAACGAAGCAAAACCATGCGATCGGATTGAGATCTGGCACGCAAGTAGTAATGCATAAGACTGCTATCAACTTTTTATCAGCATTAATTCAATTTTCATCACACAAATTGTGTTGGCTTTGTAAAAAAATTGTAAAAAATTGAAAAACCATCTAATTGAGTAAAACTTGAGAATGCTTTTCAACATCCCCTAATAAGATTGTTAAATAATTTCTTTTATATAATTCAGTAAATATATTGTCGGTACCCAAGTGAATAATTGCCCTATATCGCCATATTTACTTGGGTCCCAACTTCATGTTGGGAACCAAGTAAATAAGTACCTATAATATATATATATATATATATATAATATATATATATAATATATATATATATAATATATATTTATATTATATATATTATATATATATATATATATATATATATATATTTAACCCTCCCGAAGGAAATCCTGGCTACGCCACTGTGTGGAGGTTTGGTTTAACAGTGAGAGCACTTGTTGTTTCCAGTTTTTACTAGACTATATGATTCAGTGAAAATATGTATGATTGCTCGTAAAAGCATGAGAGGAACCATAGAAATTCACGGCGCTTCTGTCTAAAATATACCTACACTTGAAATTAAAAGGAGAGAACACTAGCTTAGGGAGCTGGCGAAAAGGGCCCAACAATGTGGCCTACTTGCCTGGTAGTTACTACCACTCCCCCATATTACTATCACTATCCGTGGTACACCATACCCTTTTTTTTTAGTGTATCTTTTTTAAAATGCAAAGCTTATGATGCTAGGCTTTCTTTCACAGTATAGAAATGCCTGAGAAGAAGGATGATTATGATAAAAGCTCGGTTTCGGATGTTTAGAGTGAACTCAATAGTTTTCCTTAAACCTACAGTAGTAGGTGAGGAAAATAAGCCAGTAAACAACTCATATAGCTAATTTTTTCACCCAATGTCGTACTCGCTTCGGCGGTACATATACTAAAATTGGAACGATACAGAGAAGATTAGCATGGCCCCTGCGCAAGGATGACACGCAAAATCGTGAAGCGTTCCACATTTTTTTGACCGCATTGACCCCTTTTACACGCTGGTTAAGATGTTTTTAAAATAATAGTCAGGAAAATTCAAAAAAAAATATTTAAAGAACGTTGGGATTGAAGTCGAACGTAACATAGGTTCGAATCCCGTCAACACCCCTTTACTTTTTATTGCTTTTTAAACTCCTACTCAAACATTACCTTTAGCAAACAACTTAAACCCCATCATTTACTTCCTATAAATAGAATGTTGCAAGGTCTCTTCACAAATTTAATAAAAATCGGGCACAGGATACCTCGAATCTTTTCCTATAGGATATCCTATGCTTATGAATGTGGAAAAGTAGAAACTATAATTACATTAAAAACACGAAACAAATAATTAAAGATCAAAAAGATAATTTATTAATAAAAATAAAATAAAAAATAAAAATTAATATTTCAAAATAATTAATTAATTTCATTTAACTAGAATTAATTAAAGAATAGAGACTAGATATATTATAAAAAGAATAGAAGACTAAAATATAATATTTATTAAAGAATAGAAGACTAATAGAATTATTATTAAAGAATAGAAGACTAGAATAAGAATTATTAAAAGAATAGAAAGACTAGAATAGAAATTATTAAAGAATAGAAGACTACAGTCTATCGTTTAGTTTAAAAATCTTGACAGGTCAGTTTAGACACCCACTGATTCTTAAAAAAAAATTCCTGCAAAGAAGGGAGCGGGAAAAACTATGTAAAAAATCATATTATTTTACCTGTATTTTTTTGGCCATGTTTTTTTACATTTCTTTTGTGTAGTTTTATTTTAAAATATCATTTTTAAGATTAATTAGAAAAGTAGTTTTCAAAACGATGTAAATCAAAAGAAGAACCACAAACAAAGTGAACGATTGCTGGGAAGAAGGTTTTTTCCCCTACAGCGGTTATTGTGGTAGGGATTTTTTTCTTTTTTTAAGTGATAGGTTGGCAGCGGCTTCTCTGATTGGTCAATCCCCTAAATACTTATGACCTTGGGGATTTTTAAACTAAACGATAGACTGTAGAATAGAATTTATTATTAAAGAATAGAAGACATTATTATTAAAAGAATAGAATACTATAATAGAATTATTATTAAAGAATATTAATAGATTAATTATTAAAATAGAAGACTAGAATAGAATTATTATTAAAGAATAGAAGACTAGAATAGAATTAAAGAATAGAAGACTTCTAGTCTTCAATTCTTGGTATTTTAGCTTAAGATTTAATTCTCACAAGTGCTGCATTCTAGTAGAAATCTAAGAAACTATCAATAATAAGAAATTTTTGTGAAAAAGTGTTTAATTACCTTGAATAACTATAATTTTTAAATTTATTAGTATAAAATATTTAATATATTGTCATTAATATAACACTATTTGAGTACTCATGTTGGTATAATATCTGAAAACTAATTTTATCGTTTGACATGCTTTAGTAGTTTGGTTATTAATATTGAGATAGATATTAGTATTTGTTAGTTCCAATAAAAATCCGCTAGATGTCATCTAGCTCTTGGGTCGTCAGCCTACCTTATTAGAATATACACTTTACGCAAAACATTTATGTATTAATGTTTAGTCTGCCTATGCATATTTCAGGCGTTTTTTTTTCTGAAATAAAAAACTGGTATTTTTATAGGTATATTACACCTAGATTTATTTTGATATTTTAATCTAAAGGACAATTAATTTAAAATATTATTTTGGGCTGTGTGTCGAAATAATGAGTGTGTACGAAATACAATTTTAGACCTGTGTCAGTATGTTTTCTAGACTATGATGTATTATTTTTAATTGAAAAAGTTTCGATATACATATGAATTCAGAAATGCAATTAAAATGAAACTTTAAAAAGATAGTAAAAATAAGATTGGAATGTATTAATGGTTAGTCCATCTATGCATATTTCAGGCGTTTTTTTTTTCTTCAAAATAGTTCAAATTTACAAATCTATTTTTAATAGTTTCAAAAAGTACGCATACAAAATAAACCTTTTACAGAAAAAAGTATTAGTTAAAAGTTAAATTGGAGACCTCACTATTCGGCACGTCCATACCATGCTGAATACACCGGTTCTCGTCCGATCACCGAAGTAAGCAGATGGGCGTGGTCAGTACTTGGATGGGTGACCGCCTGGGAACACCACGTGACGTTGGCACTCTTTTGCTGTTTTGTCATTTTATTCTCCCAATTTTCAGTTGTTTATTTTGAAACTTTTAAGCTTAAAATAAATATCGTGATGTGGTCCTAACAATAATTACTATTTTTTTTTTAAATAAAATTTATTTACATTTAACTTAAATTACTTACAAATAATCAAATTAAATTAATTATTAATAATAATAATACTTAAAGTATATGGCTAAATGGGTCCTTTGGCACTCAGGAAATTTGGCCCTTTGGAATTGGTATAGGCTGTTAACGTTAAAAATTTACTTTTTATCCCTGCAATGACGTCATTTCTGGACTATAACCTAACATGTCACAAACAATTTGATTCCATTCATAAAAACCCTCCAATTGAATCACCTTATATCTATTAACTTGGTAGTTATTGTCGAAAACTAGATTGCAGTACAATTTAGTTTGTATATTCAAGATGGTAGCTTTTTGTTCTTCAGAATTCGCTCGCTCGTTTGGCTGGGCCAGTAAAGAACTGCTCTATCTGCTCCAATGGTTTGCCCTCCGTCTCTGGCAAGAAGTACCACAGATACCCGACACCTATTATCGACATTAGAGTGTAAGTCAAGTAAACTCCTTCTAGTGTTATCAAATCCATTAGATTCAGGAATGTTTTGGTACCGAAGAACCCTATCAGGTAGGAAACAGCCGCTGCACAACCTGCTGCAAGCCCGCGTCCTCTGCAACAAGATATTATTGTTACTAAATTTTAACAAGCCGCCTCCGTGGCCGAGGTCGTTAAGGCGTTAGTCTTTACACTGACCTTTGACACCCACGGAGGTCTGGGGTTCGCATCCCAGGTTACGCTCTCAGTTTATAGAAGATTATTGTTTAGATATATTATCGCCAACTTTAGAATTCACTTTGAGCGTAACGGTTGCTACTACCACCCGAGGTGGTTCCCGCAACTAGACGTTGTAGCGAGCCATTTGGTTAACACTTATTATATTATTTGTTTCAGTTCGCAGTGAGAAAGGGATATAGTTATAAGATTTCAGTCCCCCCACCTCGTCAACCACAAGTTCTTTCTATTCTACCCCTTCACATTTTACAGTTCTTCCCTTATTCTACCTCGCAAAGCGACTTGTCTTTTAATTATCATCTTAATTGATTAATATATTCATATTCATATTAATCAATTGATCATCGTGTTTGTCTAGTTCACCGATTTTTGCGTGTTAATGAATTGTTTGTATCTTTATGTATATAATTAATAATCTGTCTCTATTATTTTACTTTGAATCAATGAATGAAGAGACAGCTTGATGTCTGATGACTTTTATATTTTATTATTTTACTTTGATTCAGTAAAAGAAATGTCACGCTCACGTAGTTGTGTCTTCATTTTTGTTGTTGTGTATAAATTTGTCAGTTATTATCTGCATAAGAAAGTTTAAACGCAAATTTATTTTTCTCCTTGGTTAGGCTTTTGAATTGTGTTATTTCTTTTTTTAAATGTTTAAAACAAAAAAAATCTTTTTTGCGGCAATTATAAAACTACATAATTAATGAATAATAGCAAAATCAAAATATTTTGGAAAATGTATTGTAGGTTGTTAAGTACTTTCAAAACACTAATTTGATGTTTGATTGACGGTGATATTGATATTATTATGATATGAAACATCATACAGAGACGAGTCCCTCTCGATTATTGGTTGCTGGAGACTCGAGAATATTACTCCCCACCTCTCTCACTAGCTATACTCAAATACCTACCTACAGTAATTATACTATACTAAAAGTGTTAACCAAATGGCTCGCTGTAACGTCTAGTGTTCCCGCAGGGGTTATTCTTGATGGAGCCGCAAGGCTCTAAACGGGCATTATTATTATTATAAATTTTAACAATACATACTTCTCTTCATTCAGAGAATTCTCTTTCTAAATCGCTTATGGATAAGTAGGATACCAAAAGTCAAACTTCGGAGCTTTGCCAAATTCCGTTTTAGAGGTCCCTAATCACGAAAAAAGTTAAAACTGTGTGAATAAGAAAAGAAAACGATGGTGCTGCTTCGCGTGATGAGGCCCCCAAGTTTTGAAAAACAAAAATACATCGCGAATACTACATCATACCATATTTCTTTGTTTACTTTTATTTTGTTTTACAAAACGATTGGCAACTGTTTGTATTTAAAAAAATACTACAGCACAATCTAGTAGAGAATAGAGCAAATATATTTTTACTACTAGCGCTCTTCAAGACTCTAGTGATGAGGCCTCCAACTTGAATCATAAACAAAAACTTGTCAATTGAGTGTTCCTACTACACTTGGGAGTGAACCATCTATGTTAATATTGTTTATCTATGCTAACAATAATTACTATTTTTTTTATATAAACACTCTTACTAGTTTTTCAATTTTTCTGGATTTTCTAAAACATTTTATTTATTACCAGTGACCTAGAGTTTATGTACTTTGGACTCGCTTCGCTCGTCCTTAGAATAGGATGGTTAGCAAATAGCCTAGGGATTTTAAACTTCCGAGGTACCTGTATAAAAAAAGCATACAAGAACGTTAAACTTCGCATAATCTTATATGAAAAAAAGTTTGGATTTTTACTCGGTTTTATTAAATTATTTGAATTTTTGGCGGAAATTTGTAATTTTGACAGATGTAAACAAACTTTTACGTTTAACAAAAGTGTCGCACTAATTAATAATTAAGTTCGCTTATAACTTTTTAACTAATTAGTAGATTTTGATCGGAGTTTTTTAAATTTGTTCCTATTCTTTTTGTCGTTCCAACGAAGTGTTATATGTCAAAAACACGTGTATACTTTTGGTATTATTAAGCATCAAAGTTTTAAATTTCAATAAGTTTTAAAGTAAATAATTTCAAAATGATGGCCAAATAAAAAACGAAATTCGGAAGATTTGTTTGTCATATTAAGAGGTATATTCCTGTTAAATTTCAAGTTCATCAGGTCATTTTTAGATTTTTTTGTACTATATATAAAATCTTGCCTTGAAGTTAGAAGTTAAACTAATATGTACCAAAACTAGACATCAAAGCGTGCCTGGAGATGGCTAATACATTATAATTTTAGTGCTTAGTATAATTTAAGTCAATTTTTTTCTTACTAAAACATTTTAAAGATTCTTGTAAACTGAGGTTTTTGTCATGACTGCCTAAAATGTTGCGCAGAACTGATTAAGCTATAAAATCTACCATGTGACATTATATTGAGGTGGAGATAGAGAGGAACTCGGCAAAAGTCCCGAGAGATAAAGCCTCTAAAATCTACCGTTGAATTAAAAGACAAACATATAATCCACCGGTGAGTATAGTTTTTTGTTTTAGTAACCTATAGTAGAAAGTCGTTAATACCTGCCTACGAAGTTAGGTTAAAGTCCTAACACCCAACACTTGACACACACACCGTCTTTCTCAAGACCTGATGATGGGAGAAGTACCTGCTCCCGAAACGTCGTTAATTGTAAATAGTACTGACAATGGATTACGTCCAACTAATTTTACTCATAAAATGCACATTTCCTTGGAAAATTTACAAACAAGTAAAATTATTACTGTTCTAACTATGGAGTATAAAAATCCGACCAAAGCAGGATTGGAGAGCAAGAAAAAACGCATTCCTGAGGAACTTTGCCCGGCTGGCGAACATCAGTGCCAGAATTTTTGGTAAGATGTGCCAAAAAAAAATTTAAACCAGCGGCGAGAAATGGAATAAATGTCCGTATTCAAAGAAGATGCCTCAGAAGAAAAAAATCCACTACCTCTAAAGAAAGGGTTCTACTACTTTGAAGCTGTCATCACAGAAAACTCTGCTTACGTTTTCATGATATCTTTGAAAGCCTTTTCTTTCTTTATATCATTTATAATCGGACAATCAAAAAAGAAGACTTAAGCCGCGCAGAATCTCAAGCTTTTGCGGCTTATAAAATTTTTATTTTCTCTCCAATACTATAATACGACACACGGCTAAAATCAATTGACGGCGCGCCAAAAATCTGTGAGGGAAAGAATTCTATTGGTTTTCAAACCGACCCTGCTCCTTCCTCCTCCACCTCATGCCAACCTCGGTATAAAAAATACCTTTTTCGTAAATAAAATCATAAAAAGCAACACTGGTGTTAAATATTTGTAACCTCGCGTCGCTTTTATTTCTCTCATTGTGCATATTGATCTGTTCGAGTTCGTTTCATTCCAATCTGTTCAATTCATCCAATTATTGCAGAGTTGTAATATGATCTGAGATCTGAGAGCCTATATTTGACGCATGGACATTCTTGGACAGTCTTGACTTTTTTAAGTCATGAGTGCATATTGTGTCATATTATTTTTATATATGAAACAATACGCTTTCAATTATACAAAACTTGACACAAAAAAGCAATTTGTTTTGGAAAAGAGTAATTATAGCTGACTATTAAATCGTCTAACTTTTATCATAGAACTATTATGATCCATTGTCATTACGTAATTAAAACTTTAACTCCACTTAATTCATACTTCCCGAACAAATTTAAAGCAATACTTAGTTGATAAATTTTTAAGATACAACAATATTCCTACTTAAAAAGTAAGTAAATAATTTTTAAAAAATAAAAAAATACGATATGAAATAAAAATAAATAATAAAATTCAAAACATAACCTGACTTACAGTGTTGCCAGAGTAGGGAATTTTTTTTGTTAGTTAAAAAAAGGAGTTTTTTGTTAAAAAAGAGGGTTGAAAGCATTGAGATTTTGGCGGGCTGTCAATTGACTTTAGCCGTGTGTTATATTATAAGTGTCGAGTTGTTCTAATAATAAAATTATTGTAAATAACTATAAATATAGTACGACACACGGCTAAAATCAATTGACACCCACCCCGCCAAAATCTCAATGCTTTCAACCCCATATTTTTAAATAAAAAAATCCCTTCTTTATAGTAACAAAAATTCCTACTCTGGCAACACTGAAAGTCAGGTTATTTTTTGATTTTATGATTTGTTTTTATTTGAATATCGTATTTTTTTATTTTTAAAAAATTTATTTATTTAATTTTTAAGTAGGAATATCGTTGTATCTTATAAATTTACCTAAGTGTTGCATTAAATTTGTTCGGGAAGTATGAATTAAGTGAAGTTAAAGTTTTTTGATTACGTAATGCAATGGATCATAATAGTTCTATGATAAAAGTTTGACGATTTTAATAAATCGTCAGCTATAATTACTTTTTTCCAAAAATAACTGCTTTTATTGTGTCAAGTTTGTATAATTGAATGCGTATTGTTTCAATATTATAAAAATAATATACACAATATGCATTCATGACTTAGAAAGTCAAGACTGTCATCTATTGAAAGACATTGGCATTTTCGAAAAAAATGCCTGTCTTTGGTTGACAGACCCCAAACCCTGCGCTGTACTCTAATAGCAAGAAATGCTTGAAGAATAACATCAATGTCCATGCGTCAAATATAGGCACTCAGATCATATTACAACTCTGCAATAATTGGATGAATTAAACAGATTGAATGGAACGAAACGAACTCGAACAGATAAATATGGACAATGAGGAAATAAAAGCGACGCGAGGTTTCAAATATTTACAACCAGTGTTGCCTTTTTATGATTTTTATTTACGAAAAGGTATTTTTTTATACCGAGGTTGGCATAAAGTGGAGGGGGAAAGAGCGGGTCGGTCTGAACCAATAGAATTCTTTCCTCACAGAATTTGGCGGGGTGTCAATTGATTTTAGCCGTGTGTCGTATTATAGCTTATATTAATTTGCATGTTTTTTGTATTCTATAAATAAACGTATTTTATTATTATTATTATATTATATTTTTAATCAAAGAAATAATTGTTACATGTTAGAGTTAACATATGTGTTGTGCTTTGTACGGGTAGAATTTGTATAGACGAGAAAATTTGTATGTATAAAATAGAGGTTATAGATATAAATGAAGACAGAAAAGGTAAATTGATAAATTATAGATAATCAAATAATTAGAGATAGCAATTTAGGAATAAATTTATATTAAGATGAAAAGAAGAAATTAGATTATATCATAACAAAGCCTAAACCTCAAAATGCTAAGTAAATTATTAGTCTCAAGGTAATGTTTTTAGCAAGTAAATGCTATCTTTTGTGCGATAATTTGATGATCTGTGTTCATGCATTATTGTCAATATTAGTTTAGTACTCACTTAAACGGATATAGCTCGCACTGAAGCATCCAGGGTATTGGAGCGACGCCGAGACCGGTGAAGAACGACAAAACGTACATGAAGTAAAGACCTACCATCGGGTCTTTTATTGTCTGCATTGTTACTAGAGCTAGACCGAGAGTGCATAGAGCACAGCCTAGTAATGATAATAGTGATAATCTTCGTTTACCTAGACAAAGCAAAGATAAATTTCCATTAATTATATTAAATGTATGAAAGTAGATTATTTGAAGCTAAGATCTATTGCTCTGTTACTGGAGTTACCCTAAGAATTGAAAAGAGATTGTGTCTTATTGCTATCTCGAAAGCAATAAGTCTTCCATGGGAACACGTAATAAGCCATCTAATGAAGTGGCACTTCTTTAGATGGCTTCTACCTATGACCTTCTGAAACGGTTCTGCCTTCCTGATAAGGAGGGTGAAGTCTAAATAAAGCATAAAAATAATCACTAGGAACTAAAAATTAAATTCTTGGTCAATCTTGGATTGATCAAGCACCTCAGGGACTTAGTGATTAGTTGAAAGAAACCACGTTTTGAAGGGAACTTACACTTTTCAGCAATATAAATTAAGATATTGATAAAAGAAAATAGAAATAATTGTTCACTTTACACGGACTAATCGGAATATTTGGTATAACAAAACGAATAAATCATTTTAAAAATTCGCGATTCTTCAGATTCATTCGTATTTCCAAAGAAAATATATAGAGATAGCGAGTAGCCAGGCTTTTAAACATGGCATCATAACGTGTGATCTTTTTTAAGCGGTGTGATTTCGTTCCATCGACAAATAACTTGTCGACGCAACAACCCGATTGGTTCCGTCGACAAACTCAAATTATTTGTCGATGGAATGATTTGTCGACAATCTGATTTGTCGACGAAACGATACGGATCCTTCTAAGCCTAATACACGTAGTCGTCACGTGTCTATACAATAACAACCTGTAACCATCTCTCTCACTTCGCCTTGTATCTAATCTTCACTTAATCATACTTTTAAATTCACTTAATCTCATTTGCACCTTATGAAATATGTATACCAGCTGTATATACCCACCGCTTCATCGTCTATGTCTAGTTGTCTACCCCAATATACCCATTTTCTTGATTTTGGGTGACAGATACGGTCTCATGCATGCTTAACCTGATGCGTACGTGAAGAAAAAATACATGCAGATGACTACGAAAGGTCTTTTTTTCAATAACTTATGTAGTTTTTGTTTGCAAATTTTAAAATAAACACGACCTTTATATCATCCTCGATGGCCTTCTTTAATTTACCTATTTAAGAATGGGTCCAAACGCTTTTTGAAACTATTGGGGAGTTACCATCTAAAAACCCACAAAGGTACTTCATTTTTCAATCCTTTTGAATTGCTAGTTTTTATGTAAAATCAAGCGATTCTATTGGCCAGGTATCGTGCTTCAGTTTCCTCTTTTATCAGCGTTTCTGAAACGCTGATTCTTGGATTTAAATGAAATGACATGAAGGTATTACTGTCCGTACTAACAGGTTTTGCAGAGTATAGTCTACTTAAATGTTATTTTTGAGTAATACATTTATTTGACTCAATGTATCTATTAAATTTATGATTATGTGCTTACCAATTCGACTGATAGTAAACATGCATACAAAATTTCCAGCGAAACCTGTTCCCGCAATTATAAGCTGAAATAAAAATAAGATATCGTTAAAACTTAAAACTCCTTTTAGAGTTCACACTTTAATTTGAAATGATGTTCGGATCTATCTGACGACTTCAAGGTGAATGATTCTGACGCTTCCATTGTGCAAGGCAACTTCAGGGATTTAAGACATCACGGTTGCTATAATATAATGCACTTGATTCGAGTTAGCATCATGCAACTTTATACATCCCTGGATCTGCCTTTCACAGTGAAAGAAAAACTGCCACACTTATATTGTATCTTGTTGTAGCGATCTTACTCTACATAATTTCCTATTCTTTCTTCTAGAAAATGTTCACCATGGAAATGACGCTTATGTGGTTCGAAAAACCATAGGGATGACGAAAGGGGGAGGGATCGCGATTCTGTTTGGCTTCCTGATACCAAAAATATTTACTTATCATGTTCAGCCATTCAAAACTAATAATTTGACTGTCCATCATGAATATATAGAATAGAAAACCATTTATTAAATCTTTATAAGTTACAATAATACATGCATGCAAATTTATAGTTTCGCTTAAGATTTAAATCAGCTTAGGCTGTGGTTGAGGGAGTCGTATTTTGTTAATATATATCGATATATAACATTATATATATAGCATATACATATAATGTATATTTGTATTTACATATAAAACTATTGAATTACCACTTAGAAAGGGAATCAGTAGCTAAGGTTTCATCGAGTCGTTCCCTTTCCTATTAATAAAGCATTATTATTTTTTATATTTTTTTTAACTTTATTGATTATTGTCTACAATAAATGTATTTAACATAGTCTTCTTTAATAGAGTTTTCACTTTGGGTGCTTAAATATATACTCACCGCTTCATCGTCTATGTCTACCAAGTGGAGTCCCATTTTCTTGAATATGGGTGCAAGATATGGTCTCATGCATGCTAAACCTGATGCGTACGTGAAGAAAAAGTACATGCAGATGATTACGAAAGGTCTTCTTATTCGAGGGCTTATGTAGTATTTGAGTTTGTCTCTCCATGTATTGCTCTCTCCTACCAAAATTTCTAAAACAAAATTAACAGTTGCAGTTAAAACTGCTTAGGTTATCATTAAGGTTTAGATCTTTCAGTTATGATGTCGTCAATGGAGGTCATATACCAATGCAATGGTTTACCTCCAAGATTATCTTCAAGGATAAGATGTGTAGACAGCATTATTAGTACAATGCGACAAAGAAATTCTAAAGATGATGCTGATTCACGCAAGGTATTAAGTTGGAAAGAACCAACAAAATTTTATCTCACACTGATGTGTAGTGGTCTGTCAACAGTATATATCAAAACTATTTCTTTTGTTATAGTTGCCAAGCTGTGATTCTATCTAGTAACATTTCCTCTTTCTCTTAAACTTAAAATTTAGCTAACTATTTCTTTTTCTTTTTCAGGTACGCTGATGACTTAGTTGTGCTTAGTTAAGTACCATTTTGTAAATAATTTATAGCATTACGCTAAGACGGGTAACATTACCTCTTTGCCTTAAGGCGCAGTTAAGAACAATGAAGTAGTACATACCGTGGCAAATGAATTTTTTTATATCATGGGTAGGGTTTATATTCTGGCCCAAAGTAAATGACTAGACTACTAAACAATGTATTAATCTGTTCCCCTGACTCCGAGGGAACAAAAATGCTAAAATCAACTTGAAAATTTACTCTATTTTCAATTTTTAAACTCAAGAGAAAATATTTTATGTTATCTGGAGTGCCAGTTCTCTGGAGTCCCAAGTCAAAGTATAAAAGGTCCAGTATAATACCTTGTTGGAACATTCTACGGTCAAACTCTTATCGTACCTGTTGATGAAGTAGGTATCTTATCATTAGATCCAGATTCGATGTTGTAACTGACCGCTGTCACTCGTTTATCTCGTTGATTGTGGTAGCTGATGAGACCGTCCAGTTCCTGTTTGACTGCTGGTGGTTTAACCCATCCTCTTAACCAGCACAGTGCTTTCTCAGCTTGACCTATCCTACCTGCACTCAATGGACATTACCATGTTTTTAATGATGGTCTGATTCAAACTTTTTTCTATTTTGTTACTATCTGTTCATTGATGATCTTCCTTGTTGCATCATCGATCCATTAATTTGTTTGTCTTATTTAGCTTACAGTTAATCTTTTATAATGTTGAATAATGTGTGTTACATTATATACAGTGCATAATATTCATAATGATATAAAGTACGGATTAGGGATTAATCCGTTAATCCTATACTTAGTTTTAATAAGAACAGAGCATGGATCTTAACGATGTGTCGAAGAACATCAGTTATGAGATAAACTAATAATGAACATTAATGCTAAGATTAGAGATAAGATTGATTAAGATTGAGGTAAGATCCCTAACCCTTCTAGACCCTAGTCCGAAGAGATAACAGGAGATCTAATTCAACCTCTCTTGTCCCTTCATCGTTACCTTTTTATTTTGATACGTTCATTACACCAATTAAAAATGGTAATCTACTACTCTATTGACGCATATGGAATTGGGGACAATCTTCTACTCTATTGACGCATACGGCATTGGGGACAATCTACTACTCTATTGACGCATATGGGATTGGGGACAATCTACTACTCTATTGACGCATATGGCATTGGGGACATCACTACGACTACTGACGCAATCGAGCCATTGGGACCAATCTAACTAACTCGCATGAACCAACCTATATCGGCATAGTTGGTACCAACGATACTACTGCTAATTGTCGCATAATAAGACGGTAGCTGGGAGACACACTCTAGCTAAAAACTATCTCAACCAAATGTGACCCTCGCACAAAGATCGATGCAGAGCAGATGGGCTACCCGCCCGACAATCTAGACACTGACACTACATCTGTCGTCAAGAAGAGTGATTCATGACTTTGTGACGCTATCGGCTTGAGGAGGACAGAGACACTACTACTATATCTAGTCGTCAATACTGACGTTGAGCGTCATAGTGATATTGTGCGACAATCACCACTCGCGAAATGCTTATCTACTAGAGCGCCTAGGCACCTAGAGTGAGAAAACGACTATGTACTACACTTGTCTACCTTGACCGCATATGCTTGGGGAACAATCGTCTACTCATGAGCAATATTGCATTGGGACAATCTACCACTCTACTTGACGCATTTGCATGGGACAATTCTACCTAACTTGGCTACAAAATAGAGGGATACAGTTGTGCACCTAAGGCATCGAGGGACAATTCTACGACTTAATCTAATTTGGACCTCCAATAGTGAGACATTATGAGTGTACGTACCACCTACTAACTAGCCATCTGTCATAATAGAGAGGAGTAGAGTTGCCACTGGCATCCTGAAGCCACATAGTACCCTTTCCAATAGACTCATAGTGTATAGGTATTGGGGACAATCTACTACTCTATTGACGCATATGGCATTAGGGACATTCCCAAATCTTCTTAAAACCATCATACTACGAAATATATCCGTACATATATTCCACGAAATTGCCGTTTATTTAAACCCATTATAATAAACACACCTGATTAACGTACCTTTACTTATCAAGCCACAACGGACTCCAGGAACTAGAGAGACAGCCATGGTTGTTGCTATGGGTATGGCAGCACAAACGGCAGCTGTCTTCTGCCAGTTTTTCATCTTACCCGCTACGAAATACAGAGCACAGTAAGCCAGCTGTCCGAATAACTGGGCGTATGATGTTAGGGTTCCTCGGACTCTGGCTTCGCTTATTTCCCCATGAGGTTAATAAATGGGGGCTTCCGTGCAGCCGACACCTGAATCAAAAAAGCTGAGATTTAGTCTCGTACATAGATATATAGAGTGGACCAAAAGTCTCCCCCTCTCTTTAATTTTGATCAAGTTGATATCAATTAATAAATAGTTAGCAAATTTTCATAATATGTTATTTTTTTCTGTTTGTACTAAGCAAAAAATAACAACTTCTATGGTGTTAAAAACGTAAAATATAATTACTTTCCATGAATACAGCTGCTGGAGCATACCATGACATGGATTGTTTTAGAATCTAAATTTCATTCTGAACAATTTTATACCAACATCATAAAATTCCAGAACACTAACAAGAGCCTATAAGAGTAGGAAAGTATAACAACATTTATGGTGTTAGTAACGGAATGTATAATTACCTAATCCCATGACTACTGCTGCTACGTATAATAATGCAATGTTAGGAGCAAAGTATAACAGCAACCAAGCTGTTAGGAACGGTATGTTGAGTAACAACATAGATTTCTTCCTTCCTAACGGCTCCATGAAAAGACCAGACAGAGTGCTTCCAATCGGCTGACATATATACGATATGCTAACTGCAAATAAAAATATCAAGCATTAGTGAAAACATTATAGTCAAATTATAGTCACATGAAATCAATATAGTCATGATAGTCACATGCCAGTCAAATGATAGTCACATGACAGTCAAATGATAGCCATGATAGTCACATGATACGTGTTGGTCGTCTTATGTAATGATAGTCACATGACAGTCAAATTGATATCACATGACAGTTCAATGATAGTCAGTCATACAGTCAAATGATGTCACATGCAGTAAATGATAGTCACATGATAGTCAAAGTTGCATAGACATTCAATGATAGTCACATGAGTCAAATGATAGTCACATCATTGTCAATAAAGTCATGATAGTCACATACAAAGGTCAAACGAATATAGTATGATAGCACAGACAGTCAAATGTAACAGTCAATAATGGTAAGTCAAATGATGTCATATTCCTATGGGAATTAATCTTGTATAAAGGAAATCGTTTAGTATGGTTTACAATTATTCAATTGGTCCTCCTGATATTTAAATAATCGGGTGTACCTCGGACCTTTTTCTCAACTCATCCGACTTGCTTCGCTCGTTCTCCGATAGTAATTGCATTAGTTTTATTTCTAGCTGTTACCATCCAGGCACTGACCTCGCTCGCATATGATCCATCAAAAAATTAGGACCTAGCGAGTATCTGATCCTACCAAAACTAATATACTGTAATGAAAAAATTTAGTATATTAGCGGTTCTTTAGAAAAAAAAGTTAGGTGCACGCATGAGGAGAGTTTTGAAGGAGTGGATTTTTTACAAAGGCTGACTCACTCATGCAAAATAATGAGAATTTAGTGATCAAGATACTCAACCACCCAACACACACACACACCACACCACACACACACACACACACACCACACACACACACACACACACACATATATAACTAATATAATTATATATATATATATTAATATAATATAATATTATATATATTATATATATATATATATATAAAACACATAAAAAATAAGTGCACCTTGGCAAATAAAATAGCCCGCTGTCGCCTTTATTACCACTGAAAGGTGTGAAACTCAAAAATAATATAATAATAATTATATTATATTATTATTATAACGCTCTACAATTAACCACTTTCTAAGTGGAAAAACCCCTAAACATTAATAATAATAATAATAATAATGAAAGATAGAGAAAGACAACCACTCATCCAACACGTTTTGACATTAGGCCATAGCTGGCCTCTACCCGCTACTAAACTTTGGCAAAAAGATATAAAAGAACATTTCATACGTTTATTGAAAGCATAGATTTTGAAGCTATCTAAAGAAAAAAAACCCCTAAGAAAATTATAAAATTTGCAGTTTGAAGAAAAGAGTAGAATACGAAATTTTGGAAAAATTGAAATTTTATGTTTCAATTTATTTGTATTTTTAATTTAAATAAAAATCAGATTGGAATCATTAAAAAAAAAAAAAACTTAATGAATTTCAAAATTTTAATCTTGAATGAAAATATCCGATTGAAAACATTCAACACTTTTTTAACCAAAAGAGGAAAAGAAATATTAAGAAGAAAAAATCAGATTTATACATATTTCTTTTTAAAAGGCATGTAATACAGTTGTGGAACGTGCTGAAAATATACGGCCTCTAGTAGTGATTACTAAAGGAACAACATAAAAAATAATAATAATAATAATAAAAATAATAATAATAATTAAAACTCTTACTAACTCTACACCTCCTATATGATTTATTTTCATCATACTAACTTTCATTATTTCTCTCAAACTATACTCTTTACTGCCTTTTTTGATGGCATGCATTATTTTCTTCATTTTCCTTGCCTGCAATTACTTTCTATTTTAATATATTATCCTTAATTATTTCTTTACTAATCCTAAGTGGAAATAAAGGATTTATTGTGTTAAAACGTATAAGATGTTTTGGACTATTTTCTGCTATATTCGCTTGAGTCAGGAGACGCTTAATGTTGTCTTACGTTACTCGATTTAGCTAAACAGATGCTGCTGGTTACTATGATTAATGTTTACATTGATGGTGTATACTATGTTGATTCAGTTAGGGTTTATGCTTCATTTTCCTCCAGACTGATTGTTTGGGAATATATTCATCTGTCTACAACTATATGGGAATTTAATTATAGACATTGCGGTGTTCTTCATAGCATTGGAGGTATATAGAGTTCAGAACTCTTGATATGATATGTAATGATTAGTTTGATGACCATGTCATCTCTTGGGCTGGGGGTTTTAATTATTTTCACTTTAAAAACTTTGTGTTGTGATTATTGTAAAATGTTATTGTCTGTTTAAAATAAAGATGTCCTAAAGGCCTGTAATCAACCTATGGGAATAGGCCGATTTAAAAAAACACAAACACACACACACACACACACACACACACACACACACACACACACACACACAATATAATATATAATATAATATAATATATATATATATAATATATATATATATTCTTGAAATCTTTTACACTCTACCTCATGACCCAAACCTCATAATAGAATAGAATAGAATAGAATAGAATAGAATAGCCATTTATTAGACAATGAATAAAAAACATATTAAATATTTACATATTCAAAAATACTTAAGTCTAATCAGCCGTAGCCGTGGCACTTTTAAGTTCGCATTTTTTTTTATTTTTTAGCTGTTGCTTTTTTTGTGTACAAGATAAATTTCTCAATTTAAAAAACGATTTTTAAAATTATATTACATAAAGTTAGTTTTGCTATTAAATTATTACCTATGTTCTTAATAAATTAATAGTAAAATTTAACAAGAATTTAAATTGTTAATAAAGCAATAAAAGAAAGTGAATATTACATAGTGAGTGAATATTTATACATAGTCTTATAAAGTTATTTTATTCTTGTACATACATTCCACATTCATACATACCTACACTATTGCATATACAAAAACACCATAGAATAACACCGAAGACAAAAAAAAACTTATAGAACATGCTAAAATTCGTATTTGAATCAATATTTTGACAAATATAAAAAAATCAATAAAAAACTAAAAAATAATAATCTAAAACACACTAAAACAAAGTATTTGAAAAAGATTTAAAATACAAACCTCATAAGCCATAATCATAATATATCTTATATTATATATATTATATATATATAAATATATAATATATATATATATATATATATATATATAATATAATTAGGTGTGTGTGTGTTGTGTGTGTGTTTGTGTTTGTTGTGTGATTTTGTCCTAAGAGAAAATTTTTGTTCTATGGGACACGATAACTTTTAAAAGCTTTTTCGGATCGAAATGAACTTTGTACAAAAATCAAACCTGTTAATTCTCATGAAACTCCTATTGTATTCACGAACAACAGGGTCGAGCCAGCTATCGCCTCGACCACGCAGTCTGAAATTATTTACCACCGGTAGTATATACGGACTTCTACTTGGTCTTCATATATTGACTTTCAATGGCGGCTCATCAGAGATACCCCAGCAGACACACCAATCGTGAGATCAGTCGGCAACCGCTAACGGCTCAAGGTAATCTAAGTAGCGACATCAACCAATACTTACACTGCACACTACATCTATAAAAACCTGAGTGCTGAACCTGGAGATTGCGAACCTAGCACCTGTTTGTGGTGTTTCCAAGGGTTAATATAAAGCTATGGACGCTCTCACGCAGGCCTCGCGCCACAGAGACAGTTGACCGCGGAAATCGCAAAAGTATTAAAGTAAATGTTAACGCAAGTTCAATTCATAAGTATAGCACAGTCCTAGTTAAATTGTAAATTATAATGCACTGCGGCTGTAAACTTCCGTCTGTGACGTTTGACAACCAGTAATATAAAGATCACGATTGCATGTCTAAACTTAGGCTACCTCGTGCCATACTTGTCATCGGCTGTAAACGGACGACCGATTTTAGTTCCTCCCTGTTTGAGAGGAATTTTACGAAATATGTTACTCTATTCATTTACTTAGAGGATGTACAAATAAAGTCTATCCACAAACTAAATTTCAAACCAACTTAATGATGACAGAACTACCGGCTTTCAACTAATACAAGGTCATCCTCAGTGCCGGTGGAAGAAGCTAATTTATCCTCTTGGTTGTCAAATTTGACGACTGGATATAATCATACTATATACTATACATATAAATACTATACTATATATATATATATATAGCGTCCGCGCGCCAGGCTATATAATATACTATCCACTTATGTATATGTATAGTTATATGGTTATCGCTCCGAGAGTTTAAATTGTTAGATATATAATATACTATACTAATAAAAGTAATATACAATATAGGTAATATACATATATACATACTGGGTTATTATTATAAATCACGCCGCGGTACGCCAGTTACAAACTCTAACCCCATTAAAGCAGTGATTTCCCACACCTTTTTATACTTGGGACCGCCCTAAAACGATTTAGCAAACACTTCCGGACCCTTGCTATATATACTATAGTATATAACTAGAGCAAATAATACATACTATCGGAGGACCTTATATATACTAATATAATATAATATATCTACGGTACTGATATAATTATACTAACCTAAACTATATCATATATAAATATAAACATATATATTATAATATATATTACGTTATATACTAATAATATATAAGCTCATAATATATATATAATAAATATATATTATAATATACGACCACACACACCACACCACACAACACACCACAACGACACATATCATAAAATAATGGAGTAATAATACTACTAATATACAATATAATAGTAATATATACTGGTTATGCCTAGAAGTCTAACCGACTTGTTACCATATATATACTACCGATATATATATATATATATAACTATATAAAGTATATATATAACTAACCAATTATTAAACTCTCTCAGCAACCCACAATAGCCTTACAGCAACTCAAGTCTACTTATTCGTTTATCAATGTCAATATTTTGGTGATAACTAATAATGGTAGTTGGTGACTTTAAATCGCTAGATATCTGACGCATAGCCGTGTTCGTTAGAGTCTGTAGCCTGACAGAACCTGATGCTAAAGCTCCAGATAATCGTCAGCCCAGTTATTTTACTGTGTATTAATATCGACTGTTTTGTCTTATTGTGTATACATGAATAAATAAAATACTTATTGTTAATTGCCTTTCCAAGCCGTACTTTGAATCAGATTGCTAGTCGCTTCACGAGGAGATAGTGATACTTATTATTTCATGTAATAACTGAGCTAGTGTCAACAAAATCTTAAGACAATGACTGCTATAAACGCCCGCCAGTTCACTCAACCCATTAAAGAAATGAGACATGTGTTGCCTTATAATGGCTGCATTTGCCCTGACCAATTTCTAAACTTCTAACCCATTAAATGTATGTTGTTATAGACCAAATATCAACACCTGGCTAAAGTTTCCTGCCAGTTAAATTCTAAACAAGCCATTAAAGTAATCGTTCGTAGGAACCCAAAGGCAACATTAACTAACTTGCCTGCCAGTTTACAATCCCCATTAAAGTAATCCGCTTTGTAAGAACCCAAAGCAAACCACTAAACTTTCCTGCCGTT
>JACMZG010000032.1:1778593-1791850 GCA_018340805.1 Microvelia longipes | reverse complement strand
TATTGCAGACTTAGTCGAACTAGTTTATACTGAATCTTATTCAGAATTATCATTAAAGAATAACTATTGCATGACTTAGTCGAACTAGTTTATACTGAATCTTATTCAGAATTAAACATTAAAAATAACTATTGCAATGACTTAGTTCGAACTAGTTTATACTGATCCTTATTTCAGAAATTACATTAAGAATAACTAATTGCATGACTAATCGAACTCGTTTATACTGATCTTATCAGAATTACATTAAGAATTAACTATTGCATGACTTAAGTCGAAACTAGTTTAATACTGTCTTATTCAGAATTACATTAAGAATAACTATTGCACTGACTTACGTCGAACTAGTTATACTGATCTTGATTCAGATTACATTAAGAATAACTATTGCATGACTTAAGTCGAACTAGTTTATTACTGATCTTATTCAGAATTACATTAAGAATAACTATTGCATGACTTAAGGTCGAACTAGTTTAATACTGATCTTATTCAAGAATTACATTAAGAATAACTATTGCATGACTTAAAGTCGAACTAGTTTTATACTGATCTTATTCCGAATTACATTAAGAATAACTATTGCAATGACTTAAGTCGAACTAGTTTATACTGGGATCTTATTCAGAATTACATTAAGAATAACTATTGCATACTTAAGTCGAACTTGGTTTTATACTGATCTATTCAGATACATTAAGAATAACTATTGGCATGACTTATCGAACTAGTTTATACTGATCTTATTCAGAATTACATTAAGAATAACCTATTGCTGAACTTAAGTCGAACTAGTTTAATACTGATCTTATCAGAATTACAATTAAGAATAACTATTTTGCAATGACTTAGTCGAAACTAGTTATACTGATCTTATTCAGAATTACATTAAGAATACTATTGCATGACCTAAGTCGAACTAGTTTATAACTGATCTTATTCAGAAATTACATTAAGAATAACTATTGCCAATGTACTTAGTCCGAAACTAGTTTAAAATACTTGATCTTATTCAGAAATTACATTAAGAATACTATTTGCATGACTTAAGTCGAACTAGTTTATACTGGATCTTATTCCTAGAAATTACATTCAAGAATAACTATTGCAATGAACTTAAGTCGAACTATTATACGATCTTATTCAGAAATTACATTAAGAATAACTATTGCATGACTTAAGTCCGAACTAGTTTATACGATCTTATCAGAATTACATTAAGAATAACTATTGCATGACTTAAGGTCGAACTAGTTTATACTGACTTATTCAGATATTACATTAAAATAACTATTGCATGACTTAAGTCAAACTAGTTTATAAACTGATCTTTATTCAGAATACATTAAGAATAACTATTGCATGACTTATCGAACTTGGTTTATACTGAATCTTATTCGAATTACATTAGAATAACTATTGCATGACTTAAGTCGAACTGTTTAATACTGATTCTATTCAGAAATTACATTAAGCAAATAACTATTGCATGACTTAAAGTCGAACTAGTTTATACTGATCTATTTAGAATTACATTAAGAATAACTATTGCATGACTTAAGTCGAACTAGTTTATACTGATCTTAATTCAGAACTTACATTAAAGAATAACTATTGCATGACTTAAGTCGAACTAGTTTAATACTGATCTTATTCCAGAATTACATTAAAAAATAACTATTGCATGACTTAAGTCGAACTAGTTTAAATACTGATCTTATTCAGAATACAATTAAGAATAACTATTGCATGACTTAAGTCGAAACTTGTTTATACTGCATCTATCAGACTCACCATTAAGAATAACTATTGCATGACTTAAGTCGAACTAGTTTTAATACTGATCTTATTCAATGAATTACATTAAGAATAACTATTGCATGACTTAAGTCGAACTAGTTTTATACTGATCTTATTCAGAATTACATTAATAACTATTGCATGACTTTAAGTCGAACTAGTTTATACTGATCTTATTCAGATTACATTAAGAATAACTATTGCAATGACTTAAGTCGAACTAGTTTATAACCTGATCTTATTCAGAATTACATTAAAGAATAACTATTGCATACTTAAGTCGAACTAGTTATACTGATTCTTATTCAAGAATTTACATTAGAATAACTATTGCATGACTTAAGTCCGAACTAGTTTATACTGATCTTATTCAGAATTACTTAAAAAATAACATTGCAATGACTTTAAGTCGAACTAGTTTATACTGATCTTATCCAAGAATTACATTAAGAATAACTATTGCATGAACTTAAGCGAACTAGTTATACTGATCTTATTCTGAAATTCATTAAAGATACTATTCATGACTTAAGTGAACGTAGTTATACTGATCTTAATTCAGAATTACATTAAGATACTTTGCATGACTTAAGTCGAACTGTTTATACTGATCTTATTTCAGAATTACATAAAAATAACTATTGCATGACTTAAGTCGAACTAGTTTATACTGATCTTATTCAGAATTACATTAAGAATAACTATTGCATGACTTAAGTCGAACTAGTTTATACCTGATCTTATTCAGAATTAACATTAAGAATAACCTATTGCATGACTTAAGTCGAACTAGTTTATACTGATCTTATTCAGAATTACATTAAGAATAACTATTGCATGACTTAAGTCGAACTATTTATACTGATCTTAATTCAGAATTACATTAAGATAACTATTGCATGACTTAAGTCGAATAGTTTATACTGATCTTATTCAGAAATTACATTAAGAATAACTATTCATGGACTTAAGTCCGAACTTTTTATACTGAATCTTATTCAGAATTACATTAAAAGAATTAACTATTGCATGACTTAGTCGAACTAGTTTATACTGATCTTATTCAGAATTACATTAAAAAACTATTGCATGAAACTTAGTCGAACCTAGTTTTATACTGATCTATATTTCCAGAATTACATTAAGAAAACTATTGCAATGACTTAGTCCGAAACTAGTTTATACTGAACTATTCAAATTACATTAAGAATAACTAATTTGCATGACTTAGCGAAACTAGTTTATACTGACTTATTCAGAAATTAACATTAAGAAATACTTATTGCATGACTTAAGTCGAACTAGTTTATACGATCTTATTCAGAATACATTAAGAATAACTATTGGCATGACTTTAAGTCGAACTGTTTATACTGATCTTATTCAGAAATTACATTAAGAATAACTATTGATGACTTAGTCGAACTAGTTTATACTGATCTTATTCAGAATTACATTAAGAATAACTATTAGACTTAGTCGACTAGTTTATCTGATCTTATTCAGAATTAACATTAAGCAAAACTATTGCATGACTTTAGTCGACTAGTTTATAACTGATCTATTCAGAATTCATTAAGAATAACTATTGCATGACTTAAGTCGAACTAGTTTTATACTGATCTTATTCAGAATACATTAAAGAATAACTATTGCCAATGACTTAGTCGAACTAGTTTAATACTGTCTTATTCAGATTACACTTAAGAATAATATTGCATGACTTAAGTCGAACTATTTTATACTGATCTTATTCAAATTACCAATTAAGAATAACTATTGCAATGACTTAAGTCGAACTAGTTTATACTGATCTTATTCAGAAATTACATTAAGAATAACTATTGCATGACTTAGTCGAACTAGTTTTATACCTGATCTTATTTCAGAATTACATTAGAATAACTATTGATGACTTAAGTCGAACTAGTTATACTGATCTATTCAGAACTTACATTAAAATAACAATTGCATACTTTAAGTCGAACTAGTTTATACTGATCTTATTCAGAATTACATTAAGAATAACTATTGCATGACTTAGGTCGAACTTGTTTATACTGATCTTATTAGAATTACATTAAGAATAACCTATTGCATGACTTAAGTCGAACTAGTTTATACTGATCTTATTCAGAATTACATTAAGAATAACTATTGCATGACTTAAGTCGAACTAGTTTATACTGATCTTATTCAGAATTACATTAAGAATAACCTATTGCATGACTTAGTCGAACTAGTTTATACTGATCTTATTCAGAATTACATTAAGAATAACTATTGCATGCCATGACTTAAGTCGAACTAAGTTTTATACTGATCTTATTCAGAATTACATTAAAAAATAACTATTGCAATGACTTAAGTCGAAACTAGTTTTATAACTGATCTTATTCAGAATTACATTAAAGAATACACTATTGCATGACTTAAGTCGAACTTGTTTATACTGATCTTATTCAGAATTACATTAAGAATAACTATTGCCCATGACTTAATCGAACTAGTTTATACTGATCTTTCAGAATTACATTAAGAATACTAATTGCATACTTAAGTCGAACTAGTTTATACTGATCTATTCAGCATTAACATTAAAATAACTATTGCACTGACTTAATCCGAAACTAGTTTATACTGATCTTATTCAGAATTACATTAAGAATACTATGCATGACTTAACGTCGAACTAGTTATACCTTTTTTTGGAATTCTAAAAAATTTTCCCCCCCCCCAGAATTACATTAAGAATAACTATTGCATGACTTAGTCCCGAAACTAGTTATACTGATCTTATTCCAGAATTACATTAAGAATAACTAATTGCAATGACTTAAGTCGAACTAGTTTATACCTGATCTTATTCAGAATTACATTAAAAATAACTATTGCGCATGACTTAGTCGACTAGTTTTTTATACTGATCTTATTCAGAATTACATTAAAATACATTGCATGACTTAAGTCGACTAGTTTATACACTGATCTTATTCAAATTACATTAGAATAACTATTGGCATGAATTAAGTCGAACTAGTTTATACTGATCTTATTCAGATTACAATTAAGAATAACTATTGCAGACTTAAGTCGAACTAGTTCTATACTGATACTTTATTCAAATTACATTAAAAATAACTTTGCATGACTTAAATTCGAACTAGTTTATACTGGATTAAATTCAGAATTACTTATAGAATAACTATTGCAATGACTTAAGTCGAACTTGTTTATACTGTCTTATTCAGAATACATTAAGGATAACTATTGCATGACTTAAGTCGAACTAGTTTATACTGATCTTATTCAGAATTAACATTAAGAATAACTATTGGCAAATGACTTAAGTCGAACTAGTTTATACTGATCTTAATTCAAGAATTACATTAGAATAACTATTTGCAATGAACTTAAGTCGAACTAGTTTATACTGTCTTAATTACAGAATTAACATTAAGAATAACTAATTGCATGACTTAAGTCGAACTTGTTTATGACTGATCTTATTCAGAATACATTAAGAATAACTATTGCATGACTTTAGTCGAACTAGTTTATACTGTCTTATTCAGAATTAACATTAAGAATAACTATTGCATGACTTTAGTCGCACTAGTTTATACTGATCATTAATTCAGATTACCATTTAAAACTATTGCATGACTTAGTCCGAACTAGTTTTATACTAAATCTTATTCCAGAATTACATTAAGAATAAACTATTGCATGACTTAAGTTCGAACTAGTTTATACTGATCTTATTCGAATTACATTAAGAATACCTATTGCATGACTTAAGTCGAACTAGTTGTATACTATATATTATTATATATATTTACTATAATCTTATTCAAATACTTTTGATATATTTTTAAAAATAAACTACTGTAATATAAAGAAAAAATTATTGAATGCACTAGAAATCTCAAAACCCAGATTAAAACACCTGTAGAGTAAATTATTTCTCTCACCTGAAAAGAAATGATTGGGAACGGAATGACATTGTGCTTTATTTTTTCACATGTTTATGTATTGTTCTTCTTGAATTCATTTTATTGGTACCTGTGATTCTGATTCAATTTTATGCCGATCTAATTTAAATAGCTCAAATAACAACAACTGCAAAACTGAAGACAAAATTATTCCAACTCAATTCAGAAATAAATTAAGAATAATTACTACACTACTTAAGTCAAACTAGTTTATACTGAATCTAATTCAGAATTTCTTTAAGAATAATTACTACACTACTTAAGTCGAACTAGTTTCTAAACTGATTCTAATTCAGAATTTCTTTAAGAATAATACTACACTACTTAAGGTCGAACTAGTTTAATACTGGAATCTAATTCAGAATTTCTT
Source organism: Microvelia longipes (assembly GCA_018340805.1). NCBI lineage: Eukaryota > Metazoa > Arthropoda > Insecta > Hemiptera > Veliidae > Microvelia > Microvelia longipes. The sequence goes on along the minus strand of JACMZG010000032.1, from coordinate 1,785,685 downwards.
TAAGATAATTACTACACTACTTAAGTCGAACTAGTTTATACTGATCTAATTCCAGAATTTCTTTAAGAATAATTCAACTACCTACTTAAGTCGAACTAGTTTATACTGATCTAATTCAGAATTACATTAAGAATAATTACTACACTACTTAAGTAAACCAGTTTATACTGATCTAATTCAGAATTTCTTTAAAAATAATTACTACACTACTTAAGTCAAACTAGTTTATACCTGAATCTAATTCAGAATTTCCTTAAAATAATTACTACAGCTACTTAAGTTCAAAACTAAGTTTAACTGATCTAATTCAGAATTAACATTAAGAATAATTACTACACTACTTAAGTAAACTATTTATACTGATCAAATTCAAAATTACATTAAGAATAATTACTACACTACTTAAGTCGAACTAGTTTATACTGATCAATTCAAATTACCATTAAAGAATAATTACTAAACTACTTAAGTCGAACTAGTTAATACTGACAAATTCCCAAAAATTACATTAAGAATAATTACTAACCTACTTAAGTCGAACTAGTTTATACTAATCAAATTCAAAATTACATTAAGAATAATACTAACTACTTAAGTCGAACTAGTTTATCTGATCAATTCAGAATTTCTTTTAAGAATAATTACAAACACATACCTTAACTCCAACTAGTTTGTACTGATCTAAATTAAATTACAATTAAAATAATTTATACACTACTTAAGTCGAACTACGTTTATAACTGATCTATTTAGAATTCTTTTAAGAATAATACTACCTACTACTTTAACCTCCAACTAGTTTGTAACTGATCTAATCAAAAATCACATTAAGAATAATTACTACACCTACTGAACTCGAACTAGTTTTGTACTGATCAATTAAGAATCCACTTTAACAGAAAATTTACTACACACTTAAGTCGAACTAGTTTATACTGATCTAATTCAAGAATTCTTTAAAGAACAATTACTACAAACTACTTAATTCAAACTATTTATAACTGATTAAATTCCAAAATTACTTAAGAATACATTACTTCAACACTACCTTAACTCGAACTAGTTTGTATGATCTAATTCAGAATTATTTAATTAATAATTACTACACACTTAACTCGACTGTTTGTACTGATCTAATTCAGAATTACTTTAAGAATAATTAACTACACTACTTTAAGTCCGAACTAGTTTATACCTGATCTTAATTCTGTATTACAATTAAGAATAATTACTACCTACTTTAAGTCCAACTAGTTTATACTTGATCTAATTCAAAATCACATACAGAATAATTACTACACTACCTTAAGTCAAACTAGTTTATACTGATCTAATTCAAAATCACATTAAGAATAATTAACTACACTACTTAAGTCAAACTAGTTTTATACTGATCTAATTCAAAATCACATAAGAATAATTACTACACTACTTAAGTCAAACAGTTTATTTACTGATCTAAATTCAAAATCCACATTAAGAATAATTACTACACTACTTAAGTCAACTAGTTTATACTGATCTAATTCAAAAATCACATTAAGAATAATTATACTACACCACTTAAGTCAAACTAGTTTATACTGATCTTAGTTCAAAATCACATTAAGAATAATTACTACACTACTTAAGTCAAACTAGTTTATACTGATCTAATTCAAAATCACTAAGAATAATTACTAACACTAACTTAAGTCAAACTAGTTTAATACTGATCTAATTCAAAATCACATTAAGAAATAATTACTACAACTACTTAGTCAAACTAGTTTATACTGATCTATTCAAATCACATTAAGAATAATTACTACAAACCACTTAAGTCAACCTGTTTATAACGATCTAGTTCAAAATCACATTAAGGAATAATTACTACAACTACTTAAGTCGAACTAGTTTTTGTAACTGATCTAATTCAGAATTACCTTTAAGAATAATTACTACACTACTTAACTCGAACTAGTATATACCGATCTAATTTTGAATTACTTTGAGAATAATTACTATATGACTATAGACGAACTGGTTGATAACTATTTTATGATTTCTGATTACAGGGGAAGGAATTTTTTTAAAAATTCTTATCATGAATGATAAGTAATAAAAACAGTTGAAATATTTGGTATGGGGTACCTCGCAATATTATTTGATCTCCCACTTTATCGATTTGTTACGTTCGTTTTCGTTGTATGAAAATTTCTTAAGTTTTTTGGAATACGTCTTTGGAATCGCTTCGCTCGTTCTAAAAAAAAATTCATTTATCATTTTATTCTTAGCGGTAATCCATTCACGTTCTTCGTGAAAGGAATTGACCACTACGCTCTAGTGGTCCGACCTTAGAATAATACTATATATAGAAGGAGCACTACTGATAACACGAAAGGCGTTCACTGGTGCCTTAAGTAATGCTGCCACCCTAACAAATATAATTTCTAGAACAAGTTGGCAATACTTCCGGTTGCTGAATTATTATGTTCTATTATTAATTGATTGATTACTCAAAATACTAATATAAATATCGTGTATTCAATATTTAAAGTTTTAAATTGTAGTTTAACGTTATTTATTAAAATTATAACTCGTCAAAACTAATGTAGGAATTCTTGTAATCCGCTATCCATTTTTGCCTTCTAAAACCGGTTTTTAATTAAATACTCAGAGTGGTTTTAAGATTTGTTATATTTGTTCTTTACAGATCTTTCTTCATTAATAGATATTTATGACAAATATTTAAAATAATGTTTTGTTTGTCAGGGCAGCATTATCTAGGTGCACCAGTCAACCGCTTTCGTGTTATCAAGTGGAATTACATTGTGTTTACTGTCCTGTGCTCCTTCTATATATAGTATTATTCTAAGGGTCCGACAAAAACTGTAGGAAATGCATTAGCCCTATAAAAATTAAACTTAGTGTAATTTTTCTTTTCATATAGTAAGGCAATAGTACCTAACTTCATATGAATTTAAAGAAAAATCGGGAGCGGGGTACCTCGTAACTACATAACATCGGATTCGCTTCGCTCATCCTCACAACTTCGGACTCTCCAATTATTCTGCAACACGTTTTTTTGGACTCGCATTCGCTTGTCCTCTGATAGTAAATTGATTCCATTTCCGTTAGTCATCCTCTAGCACTGATCAACGCTCGTTGCTGCCTAACTTTATTGATCTACAAAATCATGGTATACTTGTCGTATTGAACGAAACTTAGTGTACTTATTTATTAAGTTAAGGTAAAAATTTGTACCAAATTTCAACTCAATTGAATTATTTTCAGATTTTTTGACTATTTTTAAAAACGTGCACAATTCTCATAGCTTTTTATTGTCTAACAAAAAATCATAGAAATACTTGTCGTATTCAAACCTGCGAGGGGACACTATTTAACTAGCTCTTATTTAAACTAGCCTCTTATTTAAACTAGCCCTCTTATTTTTTTAAACTAGCCCATTTATTTGCGGATTAATAAGCTCCCTTACTAATTAAGAACACTTCTATGTGATCCCAAACATAGAGGCCCGTATTCAAAGGAACCCTTAAGGAGAATGTTAGGAAGATGTTTTTAAGCCACGAAAACCATGTTTTTTCCCACTTTTAAACACGGAACGATCATTTAAATTTCGTGGCTTAAAACATTTTCCTAAACCTAACATTCTCCTTAAGGAGACCTAACATTCTCCTTAAGAAACCCTTAAGGAGAATGTTAAGAAAATGTTTTAAGCTACAAAACCATTTCACTTTTAACACAGGAACGATCATTCTAAATTTCGTGGCTTGAAAACATATTCCTAAACCTAACATTCTCCTTAGGAGACCTAACATTTTCCTAACATTCCCTTAAGGAGACCTAACATTTTACTAACATTCTCCGGACTAACATTTAACATTCCTCCTTAAGACACATTACATTTCCTTAAGGAGACCTAACATTTTCCTAAACATTCTCCTTAAGGAGCCTAACATTTTCCTAACATTCTCCTTAAGGAGACCTAACATTTTTACTAATTTCTCCTTAAGGAGCCTAACATTTTCCTAACATTCTCCTTAAGGACCTACATTTTCCTAACATCCCTTAAGGAGACCTAACATTTCCTAACATTCTCCTTAAGGAGACCTAACATTTTCCTAACATTCTCCTTAAGGAGACCTAACATTTTCTAACATTCTCCTTAAGGAGACCTAACATTTTCCTAACATTTTCTCCTAGGAGACTAACATTTTCCTAACATTCTCCTTAAGGAGACCTAACATTTTCTAACATTCTCCTTAAGGAGACCTAACATTTTCCTAACATTCCTCCTTTCCTAAGGAGACCTAAACATTTTCCTAACAGGACCTAACATTTTACTAACTTCTCTTAAGGAGGCTAACATTCCTAACATTCCCTTAAGGAGACCTAACATTTCCTAACATTCTTCCTAACATTCCTAAGGAGACCTACATTTCCTAACATTCTCCTTAAGGAAACCCTAACATTCTCCTTAAGGAGACCTAACATTTTCCTAACATTCTCCTTAAGGAGACCTAACATTTTCCTAACATTCTCCTTAAGGAGACCTAACATTTTCCTAACATTCCTCCTTAAGGAGACCTCATTTTTACTAATTCTCCTACCTAACATTTTCCTAACATTCTCCTTAAGGAACCTAACATTTTCCCTAACATTCTCCTTAAGGAGACCTAATTTTCCTAACATTCTCCTTAAGGAGACCTACACATTTTCCTAACATTCTCCTTAAGGAGACCTAACATTTTTTCCTAACATTCTCCTTAAGAGACCTAACATTTTTCCTAACTTCTCCTTAAGGAGACTAACATTTTCCTAACTTCTCTTAAGAGACCTAACATGGAGACCTAGAAACCCTGTTAGGAAAATGTCTTTGAATACGGGCCAGAGATATTATTACTAGAGAGGCACATTAGGTTAAGTATGGAAGCATCCAAAATGTAACCTGCCCACTTTCGCTTGTAAATGCAATCAAATAATCAGTAAAAGTACAGTAGCTTATATAGAAGAATATTAAAAATACAAAGCAAAACACAAATAATGCGGGGGAAGCCAAAAACAATTGATTTATTATAACCTTAACTTAGTCTTAAAGGAGGTTTCAATGAGGTTACACAGAGCCCCAAAACGATGTTTTAGCCTCAATGGATTGAGATAGGTTATGCCCCTTCTAGTATATATATATATATATATATATATATATATATGTATGATCCCAAACCTATAAAATAGTTGCGATTAGGGTTTTAACCCCGGCCCAAATAGACATTGTTGTTTAGCTTAAACAAAGAGACTAAAACTATTAGAGAGAGGATACAACAGCTCTTATCATTCCTCGGGTAGCTAGGTGCCGTAACGGTACATTGGTGATGTCATTTTTTTTATTTTTCCTAATAATTACAATTTCACGTAAATATTACATTATTTTTCGACTATTTTGTTTAAAATCAAGTAAAATGAATTTAAAATAAGTTTTAATTATTATCTATTGCATGTATTCTTTGATTGTTAGTTTTGAATAAAGTGGTTTAATGTGGCATCACTGAAAAATGTCCGCCGTGAGTAGAGTGCATGCTACAATAGGAGTTGTAGAGGGGTGGAGGAGTATCTAGTCTCTCTCTAGGGAGGCTATAGTAGGGGTAAGTACAGTGACGGCACCTATGGAAACTGTCTTACTTCCCGACCCCTTATCACTGTGTTAATGGGGTTCTGTACTCCCTCTAATAGTTTTAGTCTCTTTGAGCTTAAAGCATAAAAGGCTATGCTTTTTGGACCGCTTTGCTTTCCTGCCGCCTTATCCGTCTATAAATGAACACTGTCTTCTATCTAAAGGAGTTTCTCACTTACCTGTGGTACAGCCTTTCTGAAATTACTGACTTCTTCCGCTTCTTCATTTGTTTCTTTTCCCAGCTCCTTCCTTTTATCTTTTCCATTTTCTTGATCCCTGCGAAAGCAAAGGGAAAATTAGAAATGAGGTGACAAAATTTGTGTTTCCTCCTTTTCCTCTCAATTTAAATTTTGAGTTATTAAAAGCTTTTTAAAGGAGAATTTTAGAATATTTGAAGGATAAGCTAGCAGAATCATTTGACATTTCGTCAGACCATCTCTGGTGATATAGGGAGAACCTATACACCTAATTGATACCGTGACTATCTTGCGATAGCACTACCACTACAAATTAATGGGTACGAACATTGTCGTCACCAACATAAACCGGGCTATAGATATGTCGGGCACACCGGACCTCCTATGGCTAGGCATATATGCCACTTAATTCAGCTCTTTTTCTCAGCCCCGATTTCTTAGCCTACACCACCTTCAAGAGACCCTTAGAAAGATTAGAGTAGGGAGAAAACATTAGGCAAAGTGGCCAAGTATTTGGACTCTTTGCCAGCCCCAAATTCCTAGCCCCATTCCTGAGGAGTCTCTTTGAAAAATTTATATTTTTAAGTATATCTCTCTCACTAAAAGAAGAAAACTACTAGTAGTTTCATTCAAAATGCCAACTCTATATGGAGGGAACGGATATGGAGGGATATGTATAATCGGATATGGAGGGATATGTATAATCGGATATGGAGGGATATCCGCGGATATGGAGGGAAGTATAATCCTCACACTCTGCAAAGGTTAAACAGCAAATCTATGACTTCTTAAAGCGCAGTGGAGTAATACTCAATATACAAAAAACCAACACGTCTCTCCACAAAAGAATTTATTAACTAAAAGCAGGGTCGGCTTTCAACTCAAATAATGCCATCAACAAGCCTAAAGTCAGGCTTCAATCTTTGAATAGCATGTTAGACGCCTGCACTCAACTACCGGCACTGTTGATGCCGAAAGCCGGCTCAGCTTTTAGTTAATAAATTCTTTTGTGGACAGACGTGTTGGTTTTTTGTATAGTTAATCTATTTTTAGAATTTTTGGAACTTTTTTTTTTATTTATAACTGTAGCAATCCTTTCCATTGCCACAGTAATTTATATTTGCAAATTTGTTAATTTACAATTGCAAATTTATAATTATAACAATATCATGATTTGGTGATGGTTTGTACAAACTCAGGGGTTAATTAGTTGAGTGAGAT
>JACMZG010000032.1:1768593-1773593 GCA_018340805.1 Microvelia longipes | reverse complement strand
CGGTTAAAACCTCCTCCAATAGTAAGTTAATGTTATAATAATAGTTATTTATGCCATAAGGCTAGAAGTGGTCTTCTATGTCACGGCCAATTAATTTACCGACGAGCGAGCGAGTCGGGAAAATTGCCAAGACATAAAGACATGCTCAGCCGGATGGCATTACATATTTTTTGAGGTACACTCATTAAATAAAAACTGCGCTACATACTTAATTGAAAAAAACCGTCCAATTTAACTCAATATTACTCGTCAATTTGAATATCATCCATAGGCTTCACACTTTACTCAAAAATTAAAAGCCTTACAAATAAACACACAAAAAATTGTCAATTAGAACACCTTTTAAAAACCGAAAGAAAAACTTATCTTTCAACAAAAACAGAAACAAATGAACGTTTTTAAAATAAAGCTCATTGAAGTTTTACACAGATTGTTTTTGAACACAGCTACATTACAGCTAATGGCGGCAATATATGAATTACTTGTTACGTCTAGGAGTTTTTTTTACATTCATTATTGTCCTCGGAGGTGAAAAGTACTTAAAAACCTCCTATAACAATAAGATTGCTTCTCATCCTAAAAACGGTCCAATAAAGTGCTCAATTAGTAACTACCAAAAAAATAATTTATTTCCCCTTCCAGCACATTGTTTGTGTTTTGATTTCTATGTTAAACGTTCTACTATATAATTTACTATATTTCTGGTCTATTTATCTAATTATTTAGATAATCAAATGTGGTCAGGTTACTTTTCCGATGTTTTAAAATTCAACCAAAAGGACCCCGCTAGTAATAATAAATAATAATAATAATAATAATATAATAATATATTTATTGTTTTAAGACAACGAGTCTCATACAATAGAGTTCGTACATCAATAACAAAAAAAATAAAAAAAAAACTAAATAAAAAATATCAGTAGCAAGAGTGTAAATACAAAACACTAAAAAGGAATGATTCTAAATATAAATTACATAAAATACTTGACAAAAAATTCACTGCTTGCAATAAGTGATAATTTCATGATTAAAACCAGTGACACCTCTTGTTTAAAATTACTTTGCTTAGGAGGTTAATAATCAACTAAGTCAAAGTTTAAAGATACTACTAATCCATATAAAAGCAGATGACTCTAATAAAATTAATATTACACTTTGCAACATTCAAAGTAAAAGTGCATTACACAAAAATTAAATTAAAGATTTACACTAAAAATAAATAATACAGACATAAAGAATCAATATAAAACTGAAAAAAAAATTATTAACAGTAAGATAAAATTAACAATCAACACCTATTCATTAACAATAATATTAACTAAAACAAACCACATCATGCATAAAAGAAAAATGATGAGACAACTATAGGGTTAGTTTCATATATTTATTTTGCTGGATACATACACCGCTAGTAATATATCTCTATGTATCGCAATTATTTTTTGACAGCTGTCTTTTGTTTAAAACCTCTCTTCTCGTCACAATATTTTTTCTATATTTACCTAAACTAGATAAATTAACAACTTTAACAAGAAAGTTGTTTAATCATGTATTAAAAATAGATTAATATATAACTCACTAATAGATAAACACGACAAATAGTCAAGGACTGTAATTTATTATTTTTAAGTTGACTGATAAAACTATTATTACTTTTCCTCATTTATATCATGGGAATATAGGAAAAGTATTGTGTAATATCATCCTATATCGTGTTTTAAGACCTCCTAAATGGTTTTTACCAATTTTACCAAATTGATCGCAACATTTTTCCACGTTACATAATTGTTCGAAATTCTTGCTAAGTCATTATTGCGGGTTATTGACGTCATAAATTATAAATAATAAAATGAAAAGTCTCTCCACAAAATAAAAAACTTTATTGGCAAAGCGCTTTCAACCTAGCTAGAGGCCATCATCAGTGCAAAACCTAACAAACAAGTAACAATAGAATAAATAAAAGATATGACAAAAAATAAAAAAGTAAAATAATAAGGTAACAAAATAAAATAAGGTAACAGATGCGCTAAAAAAAAATTAGATTAAAAGAAAAATATTTATATTTCATAAATTATATTTTGCGGATACCACAACTACATTTTCTAAAAAATCAGAAATTGATTCAATCAATTAGAAATTTAGTACAATTGTGTATCCGGAAGATGATATTTGTCAGACCTAACCTGTTTTGCTGAGCCTTTAAAAAGTTTAAAAATTTGTTAAAAATTTTTTTTTCTTAATAAAGTTGGCTATATTTCCGGTTGCTGAATTATTATGTTCTATTCTTAATTAAGGATTGATTATTCATAAAATACTAATATAAATATCGGTGCATTACAATATTTTAAGCATTTTAAATTGTAGTTTAACGTTTTTAATTGAAATTATATTAAAAGTAGACCTCGTCAACTAAATGTAGATTCTCATTTGTCATCATTCAAAGGTACATCCGTAGTTTTATTTTTTCTGTTACAATTATATCCTTTTCTTCTTAAAGAGGGAAGGAAAATAGTTTTAAGTCATCCAATTATTTACTAAATTAATTAATAAAAATTATCTAAGAAGTAACATAAAAAAAAGATCAAAAACGAAAGACACTAAGTTTATATAATAGTCACAAAATAGTAAAAATTACAATAAGTAAAAAAGGATGTCGATGTGGGCACGTGTATCAAGCTTGACATGGCAAGAGCACCTTGATCAAAAGATTCTTTGATATAAAAAATAATAATAATAATAGATTACAATTTTCCACAACTTCTTTAAAGCAGTTAGCAGTTTCATTGTTAATACCGTAAAAATGATGATGTTAAAATTTGGTTTGAAAATGCAGTCACATAATTGTTTTGGTACAGGTGCTATCTTATTGATGTATACATCCATAGAGGTATATACTTGAGGGGCCTTATTGGTTGAATTTTAAAACATCGAAAAAATAACCTGACCACCGACTATCAACAATCAAATGAACTGAACAATGTTACAGTAGAACGCTGAAAATATAAATCACAACACAAACAATGTGCATTTTTTCAGAAGGCTGAAAAAATTGATTTCTTATAACCTTAACTTACTCTTGGAAGAGGTTTTATTAAGGTTATACAGAGCCCCTGAGAGCCCCAAAATAATGTTTCAGGACTTTCAATGTATTGCGATAGGCTATGACCACTCTAGTATATATCTCTATGTAATCATCCATACTTGCCCGTTTTGTATCCTGTGCCTGTTTTTTTTGTGCATGTCATTTAATAAAAATTGAACTAATGCTTATTACGAGGTGAAACTTGATACAGATGTGAAGTAAAAACAAAATATGAAAAAAAGGTTAAATATTAAAAGTGTTATCAGGAAGGTTATTCTTCTTAGATTGTTTTCAAAACAATGGGAAGGCCAATGAGGTACAAACTATTACAATCATGTATACGAAAAAAAATTAGTGTGGCGGTCGGCAAGTCGAGCGAATTTCTTTTGAAATTTCTGCTGATTTATCTAAGGGAATGGGGGGGGGGAGATAAAAATCCCCCCTCTTATTACTTAACCCTTAAATGTATTTCGAATGCTGCTGAATAATGTCATAAATGCTGTTAAATTTATGGAAAATAGTTAACCCAGGGATTTTGAATAAAGGGGATGACGCATTAAGGAACATTTCTAACCACATGGAAGTTGTATGAGATAGAAAAAAAGGAGCAAACTTACCTTCCCCTTGGTTATAATAACAAAAGGCGCCAAACGCAGGTGATGTAGCAAGGTTGTCGAGTTTGCTTCTCAACTTTCTTCTATGCTTCTCGTAATTGTTACATTTGTGGTGCTTGTTAAATCATTTGTGCTTATTTAATTTTAGATTTTGGACTATACTTTGCCACTCCAGTGAGAGATAATTTAACAGTGTTTATAACCTTCTCAAGCAATAAACAATGGGAAACCATTGAGAGGTAAGTTTGCCTCTAAAATTTAAGACCTGTGCTGTTATAAGAATTGTAAGCTTGCGTAGTTTGTACCAAGCACGTCTAGCATCTAAAACAGTTCCATTACCAATAATTGTTGCAATTTATAATTTTTTGAAAAACTATACATTGGCTTCAATTTTTAGTTAAAATGTTTAATTTAACTTCGGAAAAAATCGAAACCGGGATGAAATTGGAATTATCCATTTCAGGTGTTTTAAAGGCCTCCTGAGAGGTTTTCACAAAGTTGTCTGTCTGTATGTGTGTGTGTGTCTGTTATCACCGTAGCGCCCAGTGTATAAACGCTATAGTATTGTAACTTCGTACGAAAATCAGTCTACCGCTGTAGTTGTTCTATTCGGAAAAAAATTTATGACGTCATTAATCTGCAGTAATGACAAAACGAAAATTTCGAAAAATTATAAAATGCTGAAAAAATATGCGATCAGATTGAAGCTATGTTTAAGATTAACATATGTGCCTAGTTTCATCTCATTATCAGCATTAGTTACATTAATTTGAATGACTTAAAAAACTTAAAAATCAGAAAATGATTCTAGTAAACTAAAATATGATTAACTAAATATGATTCTAGTACTAGTCAAATGAAATTTAGTACAATGGTGTACTTTTACTTATTAAGTAAGTACACTAAGTTTCGTTTCAATACGATAAGTATATCCATGATATTTGTTGGATCATAAAAATTATGCTGTATTGAGCGTGGTCAGTGCTGTATGGGTGAACGCTGAGAATGAATCGAATGGATTTATTTTTTGAGGACGAGGGAAGCGAGTCCAACGAGCGAAGCAGGGAGGATGTGCGTAGCGAATCTGATGAGATGAGGAAAAGATCCGAGGTACCCCGTATCTGATTTTTACACTTAGTGCTTTTATTCCTGCTAGAATAGAGGTCTTAAAAAAAATATATACGAGGCGTAAAATTTCTTGAAAAATTTCTTAAATTTATCCCTAGAACCCAAACAGCCTAATTAAAGTGTACCTTCCGATTTATTGTGTTGGAAAAAATTCCGGGATGTCACGGAAATTGTTT
>JACMZG010000032.1:1761093-1763593 GCA_018340805.1 Microvelia longipes | reverse complement strand
TTTCAAAAATTTGTAAAAAAATTGACTCTTCGCTTCAGAATTTTTTAAATTGGGAAAGCTTGATACGTTACTTCCCCATTATATAAGTTCCTTGGTCATTACTACTGCAGTTACTGAGAGAAACACTTTATTTATAAAAATGTACATTATAAAGGGAGCTGTCCTTCTTTAAAGGATTGCTGAAACACACATCATACTTAATTTATCTTAAAGACAATTTTATCAATTATTAATTTATACATAATTATATTAGATCATGTAAATAATTACATTTAAGTTTTAAAACTTTACATATATACATCTAAATAAAACTACAGTTATTAGTAAATATGGTTATTTATAATACCTAGTGAGTCTAAAATTATATTTTCACCTAGGAGTCTAGGAAAAGTCTATATTTAGTTGACAAGGAAATTATTAATTTATAAATACAGTCGGACCTCTATATAACGAACTTAAAGGTTCAAGTGAAAAAATTCGTTATATAGAAATTCCGTTGTATAGAAATTGAAAAAATAAATAACTCTGTACTATTTTATGATATTTTAATGGATATATAGGATGAATAATAACCTCGCAGTTGCAAATTCAGCAGCTTTTTCTTTTATTAGCGGTCCTGTCACAGGCATATTTTTGTCCCTTAACATTGTCACCCACTGCAAAATTGCGTCATCAATGTCTTCGTACTTGCATACTCGAGAACTTTTTTTTAAATCACCACTCGTTTCGTATAACTTAAGTACTTATATTGATTTCCGATTTTTTTAAAATTGTTGATAAAGAACTAGGAGCGATTTTATACTTCAGAGACAAGTCTTTGTTTTTGACTCTATCCTAAGAATCTTTTAATCAATTGATTTTTTCAGAAAGGGACAGCGATTTCCGTTTTGACATTTTAATAAACTCGATTTACAAACAAATAAAAAGTTTCACAAACGAACTGGTCAGACCGAATACCAAATTAAAACTGAAAGATTTTTAGTTCTATGCTGTGTTCATCCTGATTTCATAGAAAATTGTAAAGAAAGAGTTCGCAAAATTAGATAAGGCAGGGCGAGAATCAATAAATAATTGTTCTGGGAAATTACAGAAAACAGAAGTGCCGTTTTGATCAATTACTTGAAAGTTTGCGGGTCTTGTCTTTATCTTTATTTATGAAAATTTTCTTCGTAATATAGAATTTTTTTCGTTAAATAGAAACACTTTTAAACACAAAATTCAAGGGAACGTAAAAAAATTCGTTACATAGAGACTTTCGTTGTATAGAAGTTCGTTATATGGAGGTCCGACTGTAATTATATTAGATAATGTAAATAATTACATTTAAGTTTTAAAATTTTACATATTACTAAATAAACAATATTGCCAAGTGTAACCTTCAACTTGACTTAAGTAATTATTTTTAATTGCAATCTACCGTCAGATTATTTAACTATCTATTGAAAACAATTTTTATCTGTTTTTACTTTTCTTCATTTATACCGTAGGTATATAGGAAAATTATTGTGTTTGCAAAAAATACGAAACCGGGATGTAACTTGAATATCCGTTTTAGGTGATTTATAGACTATAACATTAGGGGTCTATTTCATAAACTCAACACATAAGTAGCCCTTAGTACATTTTATAGGCACCGTCGTGATCTTTTATTTTCTTTTGGTGGTTCATCAATGTAGGGGAGAACTCAATAACAGAAGATTATAATACGACACACGGCTAAAATCAATTGACACCCCGCCAAAAACTCAATGCTTTCAACCCTCTTTTTTTAATAAAAAAATCCCTTCTTTTATGTAACAAAAAAAATTCCCTACACTGGCAACACTGAAAGTCAGGTTATGTTTTGGATTTTATTATTTGTTTTTAATTGATATCGTATTTTTTATTTTTAAAAATTATTTACTTTTTAAGAAGGAATATTGTTGTATCTTATAAATTTACCAACTAAGTGTTGTTTTAAATTTGTTCGGGAAGTATGAATTAAGTGGAGTTAAAGTTGTTAATTACGTAATGCAATGGATCATAATAGTTCTTTGATAAAAGTTTGACGATTTAAATAAATTGTCAGCTATAATTACTTTTTTCGAAAAAAAAACTGCTTTTTTGTGTCAAGTTTGTATAATTGAATGCGTATTGTTTCATATTATAAAAGTAATATGACACAATATGCATTCAAGACTTAAAAAAGTCAAGACTGCCATCTATTGAAAGACATGGCATTTGGTTGACAGAGCACAGAACCTGCGCTGTACTCAAACAGCAAAAAATGCTTGAAGAATACTTCAATGTCCAAGCGTCAAATATAGGCACTCAGACCATATTACAACTTCGCAATAATTGGATGATTTGAACAGATTGGAATGAAACGAAACGAAATCAAACAGATCAATATCCACAATGAGGGAAATAAAAGCGACGCGAGGTTACAAATATTTACAACCAGTGTTGCCTTTTTATGATTTTGTTTACGAAAAAGGTATTTTTTTATACCGAGGTTGGC
>JACMZG010000032.1:1728593-1756093 GCA_018340805.1 Microvelia longipes | reverse complement strand
CATTTTCGTTAGTCTAGGACCATGTGTTCACCATGATTTTAATGGTTTAATGTTGGTTTAAGTGAATTGTTCCACCCTGTATAATGTCAACACTTCGTTAGACCATAAGTTCACAAACCATTCAAAAAATAGGTATGCCTGGCAAAAAAGTTGGGAACAACAGTTGTAAACGGAATAGTAATTGAATGAAAGAAGTAGTAGGGACTATTTCTCTACTCTACTTTCTACTTATTCCGTGGTAGTTAGTAGTTCTGTTAAAAACATAAAAAAACAGTATAGGTGCTGACATCTAGCGGATTTTGCTTGAACGTACATTTTAGTAGTAGCGTTATCTCAAATGTGTTTATCAAATTATTAAGTATGTCATTCGATAAAATTAATTTAAAAAAAATAAATACAATTTATTTTTTAATGATTGACTTTGATGTTTATGTAACAAATATTATAATTTAGTTCAATCGCGTCATTCTATCTTGTATCAATTTAATGGTTATTTTGTAGTAAGCTGTTTATTTAATTTTTAACTTTGTTGTTTAGTAATTCTCTACTAGAATGCAGCAGTATTTAAATTTTTATATCGAGTTAGCGAAAGGAATATTCTTAGTATAATACTATATATATATAAGGATCACTACTGATAACACGAAAGATGGTTCACTGGAGGTCTTAAGTAATGCTGCCACCCTAACAATATACAATTTTCTAAAAAAAAGTTGGCAATACTTCCGATTGCTGAATTATTAAGTTCTATTATTAATTAAGGATTGATTATTCATAAAATACTAATATAAATATCGGTGCATTACAATATTTTTAGCATTTTAAATTGTAGTTTAACGTATTTATTAAAATTATATATAAAAAGTAGTCCTCGTCAACTAAATGTAGATTCTTGTATTCCGCCACCCTTTTTCCATCTAAGACCAGTTTTATTAAATACTCAGCAGGTGTTTTAAGTTATTATATTTGTTCTTTACGATCTTTCTTCATTAATGGGTATTTATGACACATGTTTAAAGTAATGTTTTGTTGTTAGGGTGGTACCCCTACTTAAGACCACCAGTCAACCGGCTTTCGTGTTATCAGTGGAATTACATTGTGTTTACGGTCATATGCTCCTTTTATATTAGTATTATTCTAAGGTTTTATCAGTAGAATTGTGTTTACGGTCCTATGCTCCTTCTATATTAGTATTATTCTAAGGTGTTATCAGTAGAATTACATTGTGTTTACAGTCCTATGCTCCTTGTATATTAGTATTATTCTAAGGTGTTATCAGTAGAATTACATTGTGTTTACGATCCTATGCTCCTTCTATATTAGTATTATTCTAAGGTGTTTATCAGTAGAATTACATTGTGTTTTACAGTCCTATGCTCCTTGTATATTAGTATTATTCTAAGGTGTTATCAGTATAATTACATTGTGTTTACGGTCCTGTGTTGCTTCTATATTATTATTATTCTAAGGTGTTATCAGTAGAATTACTTGTGTTACGACCTTATGCTCCTTCTATATTAGTATTATTCTAAGGTGTTATCAGTAGAATTACATTGTGTTTACGGTCCTGTGTTGCTTCTATATTATTATTATTCTAAGGTGTTATCAGTAGAATTACATTGTGTTTACAGTCCTATGCTCCTTCTATATTAGTATTATTCTAAGGTGTTATCAGTAGAATTACATTGTGTTTACAGTCCTATGCTCCTTGTATATTAGTATTATTCTAAGGTGTTATCAGTAGAATTACATTGTGTTTACGATCCTATGCTCCTTCTATATTAGTATTATTCTAAGGTGTTATCAGTAGAATTACATTGTGTTTACAGTCCTATGCTCCTTCTATATTATTATTATTCTAAGGTGTTATCAGTAGAATTACATTGTGTTTACGACCTTATGCTCCTTCTATATTAGTATTATTCTAAGGGAAATTAAAAAAGGCTTTGGTAAACCTGTGTTATTACTTTTACATAAACACGCAATAATGGATCAGCGATAATTTTGAAATATCATAAAACGCGAAAAAATGTTGCTATCTATTTAAGATTTATGTAGCTATGTTTAAGACTAACTTATGTGTTAAGTTTCATTTGTGCTATTCGGAAAGTGATTTGTTTACATCATTAACCCGTATTAACAATTCTGCAAATATTTCGACAGATCATAAAACACGGTAGAATGATGCGATTGGATTGACATTTGGCACGCATGTAGCCATGTAGTAGAATAACATATGCCCTAAGTATGTTATTCACCCTAATAACATATGCCCTAAGTTTCATCTTATTATCAGCATTAGTCCAAATTTTATCAAATGACTTTTGTACGGTTTGTAATAAAATCCGAAAATAATCCAATTATATTGAAATTTAGTAGAAGCGTATACCTTTACGTTATAGTAATTACACCAAGTATTCGTTTACTTTTTCTCGTTTATGCCGTAGGTATATAAGGCGCGGTCGAATATCCACGGCCTTTTAGAACGTTGGATCACCAACAAACTTTTTTTATGACTTTTTTTTTCAAAATTTTCAGTAATTAGCCGGATTTGTGATAAATGAAGCCTATTTCCGTAATCTCTTTTGGTTAATCTCAGAAGTATTTACATTCACTCAACGATTTATTTTTAATCTAACTTGGTACATACATAACTACTGTTAGACGTCAATATTTTGTGTTATATTTTGACATGTCATATTTGTTAACATTGACGTCTAACAGTAGTTATGTATGTACCAAGTTAGATTAAAAATAAATCGTTGAGTGAATGTAAATACTCTTTGAGATTAACCAAAAGAGATTACGGAAATAGGCTTCATTTATCACAAATCTGGCTAATTACTGAAAATTTTGAAAAAAAAGTTATAAAAAAAGTTTGTTGGTGATCCAACGTTCTAGAAGGCCGTGGATATTCGACCGCGCCTTAGAGGAAAAGTATTGTGTTTGCAAAAAAAATACGAAACCGCGATAAAACCGGAATTATCCGTTTCAGGCTTTTTTAAGGCCTCCTGAGTGGTTTTCTTAAAGTTGTCTGTCTGTGTGTGTAACAGTATCATCGTAGTGCCCAGTGTATTTATGCTAGGGAGTTGAAATTTTGTACAAAACGCAGTCTACAGGTGTAGTTGTACTAGTCGGAAAATAATTTTATTTATGACGTCTTTAACCTTCAATAATGACTCAAAAATTATAATTTTCAGCAATAATCGCGAAAAATTTATGCGATCGAATCGAAATTTGGCACGCATGTAAGATATGTATAAGACAAACATATGTGACAAGTTTTATCTCATTATTAGCAATTGTTAATTTTTTTATGTACATTTTTTAAAAAATTTTTACAATTAGAAAATTATGTAGTAATAATTATCAATAGTAATAATTTCCAAAAAAAGTCAATATTTTAAAAAATATTGGCTTTTTGTGCATGTTTTGGCCTTTTTGACATTATAACTTTAGTTATAATTATCGGATTTTGATGAAGAAACATTCGTTTTATAGAAAAATTTGTTAGCTTTAAATAATGTTGTCTTCATTTTTTGCAAATGACGCGCAGGGAACCACTTATTGTGAGAAAAAACTGGAGTTGGCACGATTTTAAAATCAAGTTTAGCGAGTAAAAAATTGAAAAGAATTGTATCAAGGTATCCCGAACATAATTTTTGGTCATTGCAATCCTTTCCTCTGTTTTAGGCTAACAGAAGTGGAAGAAGCTATCTATTTCAACTTACATTTATTTCTAAATATTTAAGTAATAAAAATTGGAAAAAAATGGTCTCCGATGTCGGTAAACATAAGAGAACATAATGACATAAAAATCTTTTCCTGATTTATGTTTTTATAGCTAATTTTATGGCAGGGGGTGGTGCCATAAAAATTAATATTTTTATGACAGTAGAAAGTTTGGAAGTTCAATAAACTGGCAGGACAAAGAATGTAATGTTCTATTTAAAAGAAGTAGCAACTTCTGAGCAAAATTGAAAAAAAATCGGGTACGAGGGTTCCTCGTAACTTTTCCTCGTTACATCGGATTCGCTACGCTCATCCTCCCTGCTTCGGACTCGATTGGGCAGTCCTCGGAAATACAGTTCGCCAAATTTATACTGCAACACGCTTTTGGACTAGCTTCGCTCGTCTTGTGATAGTAAATGTATCCGTATCCACCCATACAGCACAGCACTGACCACGCTCAATGCTCCTTAATTTTTACGATCCAACAAAAATCATGGATATCCTTGTCGTATTGAAACGAAACTTAGTGTACTTATTTATTAGGTAATAGTATACACTTTTACTAAATTACAACTCAATTAGACCATTTCCCAATTTTTTACAAGTCGTTCAATAAAAATTAAACTAATGCTGATAATAAGATGCAACTTTGCACATATGTTATTCTCATAGATTGTCACATGCCTGCCAAATCTCCATCCGATCTTATCATTTTGTGAGTTTTAAAACTTTTCGAAACTTTTGCTGAGTCATTATTGCGGGTTAGTGACGTCATAAAAAATTATTTTCCGACTAGTACAACTACAGCAGTAGACTGATTTTTGTACAACGTTTCAACTCTCTAGCATAAATACACTGGGCGCTACGATGATAACAGACACACACATACAGACAGACAACTTTTGCAAAAACCTCTCAGGAGGCCTTAAAACGCCTAAAACGGATAATTCTGGTTTCGGATTTTTTTGCAAACACAATACTTTTCCTATATACCTACAGTATATATGTGGAAAAGTAAAAATCATAAACTATAGCTTACTACACATATTAACATTTTAAGTAGCGTAAGAACATATGTATTCTAAGTAAATAGTAATCTTTTAGTAGATTAACAGCTTAACTTCATATTTAGGGTCTTAGTTGTACTTGATACCTGATTAAGTCCAATCCTAAAATGGTTTTCTAGTAATAACAGTACTTGAAATTTTAGAATAAAGTACAGTTACTCCAAAATTGTATACTTATTTCTTTACTTTTCCTTATTTATATGTTAGGTATATATAGGAAAAGTTGTGTGTTTGCAAAAATACCGTCTGTGTGTGTGTCTGTCTGTCTTAAAATAATAGTAAATATAGAAGGAGCACAGGACCGTAAACACAATGTAATTCCACTGATAACACGAAAGCTGGTTGACTGGTGGGCTTAAGTAGGGGTACCACCGTAACAACAAAACATTATTTTAAGTATATGTCATATATATCTATTAATGAAGAAAGATCGTAAAGAACAAATATAATAACTTAAAACACCTGCTGAGTATTTAATAAAACTGGTCCTAGATGGCCACCTATAGATCAGTCTATAGGTGTCGGGTGAAGTTGTGCTATTCGAAAAATATTATTACGAATAGCATATATTATTACGCTCTAGCACAATCTATTTATGCCGCCTCCGTGGCCGAGGTCGTTAAGGCGTTAGTCTTTACACTGACCTTTGACACCCACAGAGGTCTGGGGTTCGCATCCCAGGTTAAGCTCTCAGTTAATAGGAGATTTATTGTTTAGATAAATTATCGCCAAATTTAGAAATTAACTTTGAGCGTGACGGTTGCTACTACCACCCGAGGTGGTTCCCGCAAGGCTCTAAACGGGTATTCGCGATTCAAAGTCCGTATCAGCGCCACCGTCGCTGATAAGAAATTGATAACGAAAGGGTGATCGTTGTTAAAGTCTTTATGGGGATTTTATGGTTTTTCTTATTTGTGACGATTATTTCTTTAAATTTTTTCTCAAAGTGCTTTAATTTAATTAATTTTAGGGCGTATGAACTCAGTAGAATCACTATTTCATTGAAAAATGGCGTTTTAATGGGTTGTCACGAGCATTTAAATAATAGTGATAAGAAGATGAAGATCATAATATAGTGTTTTATTTTAGTTAGTGTTAATTAATGTTACTTTTAAATAGTTTTAGTTTGCACAAACACACAAAATTACCATTTAATTGCATTAAATTGTTTAAATTAGTTGTAACAGGTATTTAAATTAACTGATAACTAGCCGATTTTCACCGTAATGGTGTTTTAATTTATCAATCAATTTTATTTACACACTAAAATAATAAATAACTCAATAAATTCACGTTTTTGTAAAATGTTTGTTTAAATCATCCGTTTAGGTTTTATTATTTCTGGGTTAAATCGGACAAATCCAAGTCTGTAGTGATAAGAGCCTGATTCTATATTTAAAATCCTGGAATAATCGAAGCATTTATCTATGAAATATTGGCCATTTTTTTTAGCACCGATGGTCGTTCTATTAATGTTTATCTCATTTATCACAAATTAACAAACAATAAAGGAATAAAAGAAGAATTTTCAACGGGTCCCATGCAAATCCTATGATAAAAAAAAAAATTCGATCACCCTTTCGTTTTCCCGCCATTGGTATTGCCAACCTTTCAACTATCTCTTTGAATCGCGAATAATAAATAATAACAATCCATTTTAACTTACGGACTAACTGCATACTGGACCGCTGCCACTACTAACCTAGAGCCTATTCGGATTTTACAAAAAAAGACAATAAAATTTTGTTTAAAAGTGCCTGAGGTATATAATAATAAAAAAATAATAATAAACTTCGGTAAATCTTCGGTATACGGTGCACCCTGTTATCAATACTATATATCGATATATTTTTAGTTACGCGACACGTAAACGAGAACTGAGCACTTAAAAGATAAGCAGCGTCGTTAAATTATTAATTATAATTAAAACATTAAAAAAAACCATACAACAAATAAATGAAAACATTAACAACAAAAATATAATAAAAAACCTGAAAATAACAAACACAAAAATACGTAAAAAATACGCGTAACATAAAATGAGATGTGGTGTATCATCGATTATTCTTATGAAAACGTTGTTAAAACATTATAAAAACATAAAAAAAATATGAAAATAGTTATAAACCATTTTACAACAAATAAAAAAAATACAAACAACAAAAAAACATTAAAAAAAAAATATGTTCATAAACGTAAAAGGTATATATATCGATTATTCCTACGTCACATCTCTAAACTAAAAATATATCGATATATAGTATTGATAACAGGGTGCAATGTATACCGAAGTTCAGCCTAAACTTCTTTATTTCCACCATTTTTTTAAAAAAAGTATCAGAAAAAAAAATCTTAAAGTATTCACAATTCCCTAAATTTTAAACTTTTAAAAGAAGTTATGGTGAAGGCCCTTAGTAGATATCAAGTATCTAGAGAAAGGGCCTCGTCTCAACAATGTTGTAATTATTATTTTATTTACACATAACCTTAGTAAATTGTAAATTGCATGTATATACATATAAATACCCATATATGCACATATATACATTAATTTTGGATGATTATCTTTTTTTTTTAATTGTATTTATTTATTTTATTTTTTTATTTATGAATGAAGTTATTACTTTTTTTAATAAAAATAATAATAAAAGAATTTAAATGATCCATCTTTATGTAATAAATTGTTTAAAACAACATAAATATTTATTATTTTCATTAATTTAATTGATATTCAATTTGTAATAGTCCAAAAAGCTCTCAAGTTATTAACATAATTATTTGACCAAAAAAACCTTTACTACTATCATGGTTTACACACAAACATTTATATTTCCATACATACAAATACATACATTGTAGACATATACAAACATAAATACTTAACCTAAAATTAAACTTAACAATCAAGACTTATAAACATGAGAAAGGTATCTTAAATATATTAGGTACATTAGTGTATTATTATAAATAAATGCTTAAGGGTGGATTGGCTCTAAGTAAGTGAACTTATTAAGATAAGACTACCCTTCTATATTCCTCTGACAAATGTTTGGCTGGCTTGCAAGTGATACATCTTGATTTTCTTTTAACAAATGTCATAATTTTAGTTGTAGTGATCTGATTTTACTATAAAACACTTGTTTTATAGGGAATTTTATCAGCTTTAAAAAATGTTCTCTTCATGTTTAGTACACTTAGAATAATACTATATATAGAAGGAGCACTACTGATAACACGAAAGCCGGTTCACTGGTGCAACTAAGTAATGCTGCCACCCTAACAATATACAATTTTCTAAAAAAAAGTTGGCAATACTTCCGGTCGCTGAATTATTATGTTCTATTATTAATTAATGATTGATTATTCATAAAATACTAATATAAATATCGGTGCATTACAATATTTTATGCATTTTAAATTGTAGTTTAACGTATTTATTAAAATTATATATAAATACGGGCCTCCGGCCCGTAGCCGCTACGCGGCCTCGGCGCTTCGCGCCTCGTCCGGGCCGCTTCGCGGCCCGGGGGCCTCCCTGTGGCCGCTTCGCGGCCACATTGTTGTTGTTTTGTATGATGTGTTGTTTCATTATTGTTCTTGTTACATGGCATTTTGCCATGTACCTAGCGAATTTTCACAGCCTCTCCACACAGGCCCGCTTCGCGGGCCTGAGAGGCTTTCTCACAAATTTGATTTTACTAATTAAGATTTTAATAATACTTTATTATTAATAGTATGCTATAATATTAAAACTAACAAGCATTATAAACAAAATATATTCATGATTTTTTTTTTAAATAAAAATACCGTTTCCGTCACTTAGGATCATAGATAAACAATATTAACATAGATGGCTCACTCAAAGATTTAAAAAAAATAGTTGATGGGATGCAGGAGGCTCAAGTAGTACAGTCTAGTGGTGACATCGTGAAACTGTCACATATTTTTTTACATAGATCTTTGTTTACTTTATTTTATTTTACTAAACGATTGGCAATTGTTTGTTTTTAAAAAAAATACTACAGCACAATCTAGTAGAGAATAGAGCAAATATATTTTTACTACTAGCGCTATTCAAGACTCTAGTGATGAGACCCCCAACTTAAATCATAAACACAAACTTGTCAATTGAGTGTTCCTACTACACTCGGGAGTGAACCATCTATCTTAGGATTGTCTGATTGAGCTGAAACCGGTCGCAATCGTTTTAGAATGACTTCGACCATATGAAGACTACTTCGAGGTTCTTCCGCTTTACGGGCCTGCTTTGTTCGGCGTGGTTTAGTGGAAGCCATTTTTGTCCTGTCTCTCTGGGACAGCAGGCTTTCCAGGACGGAGCAAGAGGTAGAGGTCCATCTTTTATATTATATCCCCACCCTCTAGCACTACTAAACCCAACAGATATCGTACAAGTCTTTGACCTGGACGTATACATATATACAAGTTTATATATATATGTATACCGATTGCGCCATTTGTGATGGTTCGATTGAGCTGAAATTGGTCTTAATCGATTCAGCTAGCCGTCTACCTAAACACGAAATACCTTGTTTTAAAGCCATTTTAAGTTTCAAAATTTTTTTTTTATGACGTCATAACTTTGATTGATGACGTCATAATGTTTTTATAAACAATAGGCCTCGTAACCTCCTCAACATCTCGCGATTTGCAAAGTTTCGTTTCAATTTGAGAACGCCTTCGATAGTTATCGTTCGCCATACGAAAGGGTAGAAACTCTTACTTACATATATATATTTACATATATATATAATATATATATATATATATATATATATATATATATATATATATATATATAAAACTTTTTTCGGACATATATTTTGTTATCAGGAAGCCAATAGGAACCGATTCCGCTCACTCCCACCCTCAACTTCCGTCATCCGAACAACCTCATAAGCGTCATTTTCATTATGAAAATTCGCTAAAAGTAGTCCTCGTCAACTAAATGTAGATTCTTGTATTCCGCCACCCTTTTGCCATCTAAGACCAGTTTTTATTAAATACTCAGCAGGTGTTTTAAGTTATTATATTTGTTCTTTACGATCTTTCTTCATTAATAGATATTTATGACATATATTTAAAATAATGTTTTGTTGTTAGGGTGGTACCCCCTACTTAAGCCCACCAGTCAACCAGCTTTCGTGTTATCAGTGGAATTACATTGTGTTTACGGTCCTGTGCTCCTTCTATATATAGTATTATTCTAAGTTAGTACACGACCCACAGGGAACCACTTATTGCAAGAAAACGGGAATTTGTGCGATTTTCTAATATTTTGAGAGAGCACATTCATATGAAGGGCTTCACTCTGGATAGGCAGACTATGCTTTTCCTTCATAATTTAAGGTTCATTTTCAGAAAAATTTGGTTTGAAGTAGTACAAAATGAGTCACATTTTTTAGGCCTGGCTTTTGAACTATTACCATATATTGGGTTTTCTTTCTCCTTCAGGTTTAATTTTCCGAATATTTTATTTACCTAACCTAAATTCCTAATTTACTATAAAATCAATCTACTTATTTGTAGGTATTAGTCAATTTGAATTGAGTTGTAAATGAAACAATTGTACTTAAAATATAAGCAACCAATTTTTTTTCTTAAATATTAATCAAAATAATACCGTTAAAATATTATTGCAATCAAAAGTATATATATTTAAACCATTCAATAACGTACATGCAAATAAATATTTCTTATTTAATTTAATATGTGGTATCGCTTATAGATCTAATACAATGATTCATCATAAGAAAAATCACTTCAACTCGTATTCAGTTAAATAAACAGTTCTGCTTTATCATATAAACATTGTAAACTACAATAAATAGTAATAAATGTGCCCTGCCAACCTGTTGAATCTTTTATCAGTAATTTCTTATTTTATTATGTATTTTTACTATTTTACCTAATTAACTCAAAACACAAATTTGTAAGTCGGAGTAGACTCTTTTTTATTTATTTTTTTTCTTATATTTTAATTTAGAGACAAACAGAGCTGAGCCCTCACTCAAGTAGTTCCCTACTTACGGGGGCTCATCACATCAAATTAAGTTTTTATTTACCCAGTTGTAAAAATTTACTGTCTATGAACATTATGTTGTATTATTTTGTATCACTTTCTTATGATGTGAATAAAGAATTATTATATTATATTATATATTTCGGAAAATCATAAACCGCGGAATAATATTTCGATCGGATGGGGATTTGGAGCGCATGTGGCTATGTGTAAGTTCTACATATGTGCTACGTGTCATCTCATTATCTGTATTAGTCCAATTTTTGGCTGAACTTCGGTATACGGTGCACCCTGTTATCAATACTATACATCGATATATTTTTAGTTTAGATATGTGACGTAGGAATAATCGATATATGCCTTTTCTTTTGCGTTTATGAACATATTTTATTATTTTTTTAAATGTTTTTTTGTTGTTTGTGTTTTTTTTTTTATTTGTTGTAAAATGGTTTATAACTATTTTCATATTTTTTTTATGTTTTTATGATGTTTTAACAATGTTTTTATAAGAATAATCGATGATACACCACATCTAATTTTATGTTACGCGTATTTTTTACGTATTTTTGTGTTTGTTATTTTCAGGTTTTTTGTTATATTTTTGTTGTTAATGTTTTCATTTATTTGTTGTATGGTTTTTTTAATGTTTTAATTATAATTAATAATTTAACGACGCTGCTTATCTTTTAAGTGCTCAGTTCTCGTTTACGTGTCGCGTAACTAAAAATATATCGATGTATAGTATTGATAACAGGGTGCACCGTACACCGAAGATTTACCCAATTTTTATTTGATGACTAGTGTGTTATTTAAAAAATTGTAATTAACTCAGAAAATAATCCAGTTGAGTAAAAATTCAGTACAAGTTTATATCTTTAATCAATAAATAAGTATATCACGTTTCTTTTTATCACAAGTATAATTATGATTTATATTGTATCATAAAAGTTAAGCAGCATCGAGCGTGGTCAGTGCCTGGATGGGTGACCGCTGAGAATAAAATAAATTAAATATTTATTTTGTATATGAGGACGAGCAAAGTGAGTCCGAAGGCGTGTTGCTGTATAAATTTGATACTTTTACTGTTGCGAGTCGGAAGCAGGGAGGATGAGCGTAGCGAATCCGATGTGATGAGGAAAAGTTCCGACAAGGATGTTGAATAAAGGGGATGACGCACTAAGTCGAATTACCATTCAACAAAGTGACCCCATTGAAAATCAAAACATAGAGAAGAATGCAACACAAAACACACGTCATAAACCAACTGCACATGCTTGGTACGAACCGCGCATGCTTATGATCATTATAACAGCGCAGGTCTTAAAATTTATAGGCAAACTTAACTCTCAATGGGTTTCCTATTGTTTTGCTTGCGAAGGTTATAAACAAATTGAAAAAAGTTCATACTTTTTAACTGTTTTTTTTTTAATATTGCTTAAAATTAACAACATTAAAGAAAATTAAGAACATTACAACCAAAATTGAATCTTGAAATCTAGCAAAATATTTCACTAGGCTAAAAAAAGACAAAATATTAACACATTTAACTTACTCTCTACGAAAAGTATACGGTAAATCTTCAATTACTCTCACTTAAGTGGCTACCTAGAGTCCAAAATGTAAAATATAAGCACAAATGACTTGACAAGCACCAAATGTAACAATAACGAAAGCACTGAAGAGTTGAGAAGCAAACTCTACAACCAAGAATTGTATAACACCTTCGCTACATAACCTGCGTTAGGCGCCTTTTTTAATTATAACCTAAGGGGAGGTAAGTTTGCTCCTATTTCTCTATCTCATACAACTTCCATGGGGTCAGAAATGTTCCTTAATGCGTCATCCCCTTTATTCAACATCCTTGAGTTCCGAGGTACCCCAATATCTTGTACATAAAATTGAAGTCTTATACATGGTCACATGTGTTCCAAATCTCAACCTGATCGCATAATTTATTCGCGTTTTATGATTTTTCGAATAGCACAACTCCACCTATAGACGGATTTTTGTACAAAGTTTCAACTCTCTAGCATACTCTGGGAGCTACGATGATAACAGACACACACACACATACAGACAACTTTGTAAAAACCAGTTAAAAAGCCTTAAGAATGCCTGAAACGGATAATTCCGGTTTCATCCCGGTTTCGTATTTTTTTGCAAACACAATACTTTTCCTATATACCTACGGTATAAATTAGGAAAAGTAAAAATAAAGATTAAAATTATGGAGATAATTAAACCGTAAGGAATGGCGTTATGTAAAACAAATTCAGTCCTGTGTTTCTATTGGCCAATGTCAAATTTAGTCCTGTGTTTCTATTGGCCAATGTCAAATTTAGTCCTGTGTTTCTATTGGCCAATGTCAAATTTAGTTTTCTGACATTCCGTTGATTTAGATTTGAATATTTTTTAAATTAGACGAACAAAAGTTTTTAATTTTTTTTGAAGGGATTACGACTAATATTTTTTCAGTTGTTAAATGTATTGTGTAAATGACGACTTATGCATCGTCGTTTTTAACATTTATTGTATAAATGACGAATTATGAATTATCAGGTTTAAAATTTACAAAGTAAATAACGGGAATTATGATTTTTTTGGAATTTACTAAGTAAATGACTACTTATGAGTTATCGGTTTTAGAATTGATTAAGTAAATGACGACTTATGAATTATCGGTTAGAATTGATTTAGTAAATGACGACTTATGAATTATCTGTTTGGAATTTATCAAGTAAATGACGACTTATGAATAATCTGTTTTGGAATTTATCAAGTAAATGACGACTTATGAATTATCGGTTTTAGAATTGATTAAGTAAATGGCGACTTATGAATTATCGGGTTTAGAATTGATTAAGTAAATGGCGACTTATGAATTGTCGGGTTTAGAATTGATTTAGTAAATGACGACTTATGAATTATCTGTTTTGGAATTTAAGTAAATACCTTATGAATTATCTGTTTTGGAATTTATCAAGTAAATGACGACTTATGAATTATCGGTTTTGGAATTTATCAAGTAAATGACGACTTATGAATTATCGGTTTTAGAATTGATTAAGTAAATGGCGACTTATGAATTGTCGGGTTTAGAATTGATTTAGTAAATGACGACTTATGAATTATCTGTTTTGGAATTTATCAAGGGAATTATCGAATTATCAAAATGACGACTTATGAATTATCGGTTTTGGAATTTATCAAGTAAATGACGACTTATGAATTATCGGTTTTGGAATTTATCAAGTAAATGACGACTTATGAATTATCGGTTTTGGAATTTATCAAGTAAATGACGACTTATGAATTATCGTAATTATTTTATCGAATTTATCAAGTAAATGACGACTTGAAAGTTTTGGAATTTATCAAGTAAATGACGACTTATGAATTATCGGTTTTGGAATTTATCAAGTAAATGACGACTTATGAATTATCGGTTTTGGAATTTATCAAGTAAATGACGACTTATGAATTATCGGTTTTGGAATTTATCAAGTAAATGACGACTTATGAATTATCGGTTTTGGAATTTATCAAGTAAATGAACACTTATAAATTATTGGTTTTGGAATTTATCAAGTAAATGAACACTTATAAATTATTGGTTTAAAATTTGTTTATAAAACATGATTAATGAATTTTAGGTTTATTATTTTGTTAAAAATAATTTTTAATTGATATCATCAGTTTAAAAATTATGACTATTCAAGCATTGGTTATTTATTTATTTAACATGTTGGCTTGATAATTTATTATCAGTGTGATATTTTTTTTTTTTGAAAAAATGTTTGACTAATATAATGAATTATTAGTGTAGGAATTTATTTTTAAAAATTACGACTTATGAATTATCGGTTATAAAATTTGTTGAAAGTTTTTTAATGAGCGATTTCTGTAAAATATTAAAGTTTTAAACAATTATGTTATAAACTTTAAGCTTTATTAGTTTTGTAAGGGGTTTGGATATTTTCTAGTGTGGGGGAAGAAGGGGGGGGGGTTAAGATGGTGATGGAATATCTTATACTTGGAAAGCTAGGGAGGGGGTCGGTTGCTTAGCACGGAGGGGTTGGTCAGCTCCCCCCCTTTAAAAAGGAGGCGTTCGATAGCTTCAAATTCACGCGTAAGCAAATCTCCGTAGGGAACTTACGGGAGGGAGGCTAAAGAAAACTGAGTGTGGTAGTAAAGAGGGGGAGAGTTTTCTGAAGCCCCCCCACTCTAGGGCCCCCTAGGCTTGCTTCGTCTTAGCCGACGGTCAGTGTTCTTCCTTACGTCGCCCGCTTACAGTCTCGAGCCTATCACACCGGTCTCTTAACGTTTTTCCCGCTCAAATATTTCAAAAACCGGCTTTTTTTAAAAAAATTAAAATCAGTAATGAATTCACTCTCATGTATTTAGTAACTAATTTTAATGTAGTTATTTTCAAAGGAAGCAACTATTTGTTTTAAAATGTGATAAAAAAAATATATTTCTAAAAATGGGTTTTATAATTTTTTATTTTAATTTATTTTTCAAATTTAATATTAAGTATAGAAGTAGAGACTGAATTTTGGTGTTGACGCGTCGCCGCGATGTCCGGCTTACATTCGTGTAAAGATTGTGGCGTCAATTTCGACAGCGGTAAAAGTTTGGATGTTCATTTGCACTACCATAAAGAAAATTTGATGAGTAAATGGATCCAACAGGCCACTACGAGCGGTGAGGATAATAATAATATTAAGAAAAATGGTAGGAATCCTAGTATACAGCCGGCTGATAGCAGCGAGCATTATTATAATTATCAGCAGCAAGAAGGTGGTGGGTTGTTGTATCACCATGAGAACGGTGGAGGATTGAGTGCATTCCATAGGATTCGAAATTTCGCTAGGTTTCATCCATACCAGCAACAGGCTGTTAGCAGCTCGTCTGCGTCCCAGCAATGTGATAAATGTGGTTTTGTTACTGATAATATGTTAGAGCATATACAACAGGCTCATCCACCTAATTTACCTCAATTTTTCGGTGGATACCCAACTCAAAATATTATAAAAGAGGAAGCTCAGATTTTAGATTTGGATTCACAAAAAGTCCATGTTTATCCGAACGGTGAAGAACCTCCGCAGAACGAAGCTCCTCCGCCTCCTCCACAACCACCTCCGCAATTAGAACGAAATCATCAGCAAACTCCTCAAATAGAGCGGAATCACCAAATACCACCCACAACCCAACCTAATCAAATTCAACAGCATCATCAATGGGAAAATAAATACTTCGAAGAACAGCCTATTAAAAAAGAAGAACAGTCTCCTTCTCCATATCATTACGAAGAGAAAAGCGATGAAAAGAAAATGGGTTACTACGAAGAAAAGAGGTACGTCTTAGAAGAGAACGGTAATGGATCCCCGGATTTCGGTTCTGTTTCCACTACAAGTAATTCGGACGTCATGCCGCCTCAGCAACAGTATTACGAACCAATGAGAGAGGTTAGTGTACCTAAATTACCAATAATTAAACCGAGTGGCGGCGCCACCTGGAAAAGTAATGAGGCAAGAAGACCTAAAACTTATAACTGCACGGCTTGTAACAAATGGTTTACCAGTAGTGGTCATTTAAAAAGGCACTATAATACAACCTTGCATAAAAATGCTGTTAAGCAGAGTGGCATAATAGACCCTGCCACTTTGCCAATTAGTGCTCATCACCATCCTGCCAAAGATCAAGAAGAAAAGGTGCAAGAGCCGCCTCCGCCTATTGTCCCAGCCCCTCAACCGCAAATCCCTTCGGTACCATTTGGTAATTACCATCATATACCAGACCATGTACCTGAGCCTTACCAACACCATGAATTCCACCACTACCCGCAGTACCCAAATGCTATGCCCCCCCACGTTATGAATATTGGTAGCCCAACTTTTTTACTACCTAGTTTTCAAGAGCAATTTCAACAGTATCAACAAAACTTTGAAAGCGTGGGGGGGCTATTGGATGCCTTCGATAATTTTAGTCAGTCGTCTATCGAAGAACCCGAATCTATTCTACCTGATGAAGTCTGCTCGACAACTGATGGTATTAATATTGTGCCGACTCAATTAATCAAAGAGGAACCTATTTTTCCGTTATCACCACCTTTAGTAACGTCAACTTCGTTTCCGCAACAAGTCACCTCGACGAACGAAACGACGCAAATTCACAAGTGTTTGGATTGTGACAAGACTTTCAATAAAGCTTGTTACTTAACTCAGCATAACAAGTCTTTTCATGCCGGCGATAAACCGTTTAAGTGCAGCCGTTGCGGGAAACGTTTTACTCAAGAAATCCTACATTTAGAACACTTAAGTAAGCACGGCGGCGATAAACCGCACAAATGCGAGATTTGCCCCAAACAATTCAATCACAAGACCGATTTGCGGCGTCACATGTGTCTCCACTCCGGCGATAAGCCGTTCGCCTGTCAGTTCTGCGGGAAAGGTTTCATACGTAAAGATCATATGCTTAAACATGCCGAAACTCATAAACGAAAACAGCAAAGCAGTATTAATCAAAGAAACGTGTATAAGAAAAACGCAACAAGATTACTTTTGGATTCAAATATGAACTCGACGCTTCAGGTTCAATGATTAATGCTTAGCCGATATGTTACCATATCGGCTTTAAACACCATAACCAACTGCTGCATTGTCCTTTCATCAAATTACATAAGAAACATCATCGGTACAGCTATGATTCATTGGTCCATCTTCTCCATTGAAATTAAATCCGAATATATTAAGTCAACAATATCTCCCTGCATTGGTCGCACCAATAATGATCCATCTAATATCAGAACTAAATTCTTTAAAAGTTTGAACTTCAAAAGCCGCTTCATCGCCGACTTCTCATCGAGCATTGGTGACTCATCAAAAATGATTTTGATGAAATTGTACAATACTGCATTGGCAATTCAGCAAAACCTACTCAGCCATATTACCTCTCAATTTTACAGTTTCTCTTCGGTGGTATTTTAATTTTTTTTTAATTCTTAGTTAATATAAGAAAATATTAATTTGTCAGTTCAAAATAATATTCTTTAATTTATAAGATTTATTTCTCTCTAAGGTTACTGTCTTACATTTCCTCAAGTTCCTATCGATTAGAGCCAAAATACATAAAAATTTATTTCTGAAAAAAAGCAAAATATATTGTATTCAAATATATGAACCTATTTAATTTTTGGTTCTAATAGGTATACGATAATTTTTGTGTGTTAAGTTTTATATCAAACAATTTAATTATTCCCCCCCCCCTTTTTTTTAGAGGCAGGAAAGCAAAAAGAATGCAATATTGGATTTTATTTTTTTAATTTTTTTTAATGCAATTTGCCCCCTACTCCGGTGTTATTGCCCTAAGCTTTAAATTCAAAATGAATATTGCTCTTGTATTTTAAATTAATGCATAGTAAGCTGGAAATAAACTTATGTTTAATAGTATTATTTCTTATGTTAATGTTCTCTTTTTCTACCTCTCTCTATATATATTTTTAATTTTACTCTTAAGTATTAGTATTAATTACCGGTGTTTTATCCCGTGAAGGTCTCTTTGGCAGAAATATAAGCGATTTCATTGGTTCGAAATATAACCAATGTAAAGTCTTTAAAACATTTTGAACTTACAAATTAAGCAATTAACAAAGCAGGTTGTATTAAAAAGACAATTACTGGAGTTAAAACTACAACGATGTATATATATATATATATATATATATATATATATATATATATATATATATATATATATATATATATATATATATATATATATAATATATATTAATATATATATATATATATATCACACAACCACACACACGTATATATTAAATATTTATAATAAATATATATATATATATATATATATATATATATATATATTATATAATATATATATATGTTAAATAAATGGTTAGTTAATATGTGGTTTAGTATGATATTATGTTAGAAACGTTATTATTGGTTGTGTTTTTAACTAAGAATAATTAAAGTATTGTTCCTTTTGTTTGTTATTTAATAAGGAGATGGTTAATACTTTAAATGGTTATAAAATATTAACTAATAACAGTGTTTTTTTTATTTGCGTCTATCAAAAATCGTTGCTCTCTAAATAGTTAAGAAAAACATAACTCGGTGAAAGTTTATTCACTTCTTTTATCAAATATTAACCAATCACAGTGTTTTTTTTTTATGTTTGTCATCAATCTAAGATCGTTGATACTTTAAATGGTCAAGAAAAACATAACTCTGTGATTGTTTATTCAGTTCTTTTATTAGATATTAACTAATCGC
This sequence comes from Microvelia longipes, assembly GCA_018340805.1. NCBI lineage: Eukaryota > Metazoa > Arthropoda > Insecta > Hemiptera > Veliidae > Microvelia > Microvelia longipes. The sequence continues at coordinate 1,736,951 of JACMZG010000032.1, read as the reverse complement.
AGTATTACGTTTTTTTACTATCATCAAACCTTTTTTCTCATTGGACAGTGGTAGTAAGTAAAAGCATAACACTTGTGATTGCTTTATATATTTTAAATATGAAACCAATCTTACATATAATCTTTTATAATTGCCCAATTATAATAGCCTGTTTTCTTGCTTTTATCTCCAAACTATCTTCTTATTGGATAGTGTACAAAAGCATAACACTTGTGATTGCTTTTATTTTTTACATATGAAACCAATCTTACATATAACCTTTTATAATTGCCCAATTATAATAGCCTGTTTTCTTTTTTTTTATCTCCAAACTATCTTCTTATTGGATAGTGTACAAAAGCATAACACTTGTGATTGCTTTTTATATTTTACATATAAAACCAATCTTACATATAATCTTTTAAAATTGCCCAATTATAATAGCCTGTTTTTTTTTATTTTATCTCCAAACTATCTTCTTAATGGATAGTGTACAAAAGCATAACAGTACAAAAGCTTAACACTGAATTTCTAACATAAGAAGCACCAAGTTTGATATTAACATAACCAGTCAATGTTATGTTGTTGTTTGTTCTCCAAATTAACCTTTTTTTTCTTCGTGCTGATCTTTGACTTTATTGAATTGTACGTTTGTTGTTTGTGTATATTTTTATTATTAGTCGACTTAAGTAAGGTGACGTAAGTAATATATATTTTACTTTATTTAAAGTATTACTTTTTTTATATTTATTAGATGTACTTAATGACTTATTGCTATTATAATACTATAACACGTACATTACATACATAATATATATATATATATATATATATATATATATATATATATATATATATATATATATATATATATATATATATATATATATATATATATATATATATATATATATATATATATTATATATATATATATATATATATATATATTATATATTATATATATATATATATAGCTTTTAGTTATGCATCTGTATTGTTACAAAATTTCGCTTTATTATTGCAAATTGTCTTACAGCTTGCTTCATTATTAGTGGCGGAAGGAAGTAAGCTATTATTTATCCAGTACCACCGCATAGAGTTGGCTCCAAACACTTCGCTAAAAATTTGGACTACCAACAGCTCCACTTCTCTTCCGAAGTGATAGTGGCGTTAGCTAAAACCCTGGTCTGTCGTAACTAAGCGAAGTCCCCCCCCCCGTTAAATTGGTTGCATTGTGAACTCCATCTTGTAAAGCGAAATTTCGTTTTAATTTTTTCCTTTAATTGCTTTCTCGAAATAATAAGTAACTTTCAGCCTGTTTTGTGCAATTAAATTTAAATTCATAATTTGTTAAGTGCATCTAATAAAATATCAATTCCTATATTTTATTTTTAAATGTATAACATATATGCCATTGTAAGATAGATGTTAAAGATAAATGTGTATACATACAAATATATATATATTATAATATATAATATATATATATTATATATATATATATATATATATATAATTATTTGTTTACACAATCATTTTTTAATGTTCTGTCATTAGCTAATATGAATAAAACTTGTATATTTTGTCTCTTTAATTTTTGTACATACTATTTTTTAAGTTCAAGATAAAGTTGTAATCTGCACTTAAATTGCAACTTAAAGACCGAGTGATTTTTATTTTAGGTTACGTATAGGTTTGTAAGTGCAGGCTACAAATTTTTAAAAACCACGTGGATATACTACTTATATTTAGTTTTTAAATTGTTAAGTTCGAATTATTGTGAAGGTTATAAATGCAATTAATTTGTGGTATAGGAATGTATGTCCCTCGGCTTCGCCTCAGTTAGGGCGAAGCCGAGGGTATGAAAACTCTTTTATACCCGAGGCGTAGCTGTGGAAGTAAACTTGTCTAAAAACTCATCTACTTAAAGCGAATTTAAAAGAATAACAATAATTTACTCTTGAGGTTAAGCCGAAAGAATTTAATGTTTAACTCCTTAAGTAAACCTAAAGACCGATAAAAATATTTTAAAACGTGATTTAATTATATTGCATTTTTAACTAAATCATATTTGAGCACTCCCTAAATATTCCTATTTAGTTTTTATGACTCAAGTAGGACTTCTGGAGAATTACTTAAGTTAAAGTAAGACTTAAACTAAAATCTATGTTTAAAAAAACAGGTTGTAAAGCTTAAGTAAGTAAAAAAAAAAATAGTTAACCCTTAGTTAACTAATTAACTAAGGTTAACAAAGGTATACCTTAATATGTTAAATTAACTAAGGTATTAATTTAGCAAATTAAAATAATGTTTAAAATTAATTTAAGTGAGGTTAATTTATGTTTTTATGACATATATTTTTTTAAGTCTTGCTCTAACTTAAGTAATGTTCTAGATTCCACCTTTAGCTTCAATAAGGATATATTATATTTTAAAATAAATATTTCCTGTCATATGATTTGCAAAAGGTTAAATGTAAACTTTATTTAACAAAATAAAACATGGTGCCATAAATAATAAAGTTTAAATAAAATAAATAAGTTTTAACAGTATATAAAAATAGATTTTTATTTATTATTATTAGAAAAATATGTCTGCCATTTTGTATTTTTTACCAATAACATAGTATTGTGATTGTTTTATACTCGCATATTGAGATGAATGCACGTGAACGCCATATTGGAAACAGTGATATTTATGTTGTAAAGCAAGTTGAAACAAAAAAATTGTCCCTCGGTATACCTCAGTAGCAAAGTGAAATTATGTTTTTACAAAAAATAGTACCTCGGTATACCTCAGTAGCAAAGCTAAAATGAATATGATTGCTTGAGTTAAAATTATATGTATATATTGTGTTTAAACAATTGTAGTTTCCTCGGCATGACTCAGCAAAGAAATCCAACTAGGATGTGATTGGGTTAATTTTAAATGGTATGCTTTACATGTTATGTTAAGAAAACGTAAGAATCCATTTTTGGAGGATAAAAATGTTTTTAGTTTGCAAAATAGTCCCTTAGCATGCATCAAGAGACAGCAAATTTAGGTTTTGATTTAATATCTTGTACTTTTTTTTGTTTTAACTTGTTTTTTTTTTATGAACCTCATAACATGTGTAATAGTTAAGTTGTTATATTTTTTTTATTATTACGTTACTTAAAAACTCAAAATAAATAAATTAAAAAGAGTATATAAAATTGTATTATATTTAAAAAAAAAGGAATATATAAAAAAATAGTTAATATTTACAATAGAATTAAAATAAAAGTAAACAAGATAACTAAATAATAAATAGACAAATAAATGCAATAAAAAAAATAATATAATTTCAATAAAAAATTAACTAATAATTTTAATTATTAGTTAATAATTTCAACTAATTATACATAAATTAAAAAATGATAAACAATCATTTTGTTTGTAAATTTGCTATAAGGGTTTCATTATTTATTATTTTACACAAATTTTGTTTAATTAATTATTGGCAGTATTGTTTTTTGTTTAGTAATTTGTTGCAATAGTGTTTTTTTCGAAAATAATTTTTATTGGTTTAATTTTATATTTGAGTTTCTGTTTAAGCATTAGACACATTATACTAGAGGTGTTTTTTTACTCTTTTTCAAATGCATGTTTTGCCATATTTCTTGTAATTATACGACAGCTTCCTTAAATGAGTGAGGTAAAGATTTCTATTGGTCTGTTCTTGCCCAAACCCTTTAAAAGAATATGAATACACCTATGGCGTTGTTTTCTTGTTGATTTTTCCGCGGGCTGTCAATTGATGACAACAAATGTTTTAATGCCATTCTATGTGTTTTTAGTTTTATTATTTTTATTTTCTTACGAAACTTTTACAAAAATTCTGTTTGTTAGTGAGATTCCTGAAATAATTTTATATCATGCGTTTTTTGTACGTTGTTTGGTCTTGTAATTGTATTTTTTTTGTTAATTATTTATTGACTTCAAACTGAATTTAACTATATTAGATTTGTGTATCCCTTTTAAATTTAGTCTATTCCTCTACCAATTTTTTTGAAGAAGGGGGTAACCAAACCAAACAAATATTTCTGTTTCTAAAGATAATATCTAAAATCAACTTCTCTTCTATTTTTCATTTAAAATTGTATATATCTTTGATTCTCAGAAAAAATATCTAAAATCCACTTCTCTTCTGATTTAAATTTAAATATATCCAACTCTCAGCAAAAATATCTAAAATCCACTTCTCTTCTGATTTAAATTTAAATATATCCAACTCTCAGCAAAAATATCTAAAATCCACTTATGATTTAAATTTAAAAATTTTAATGTCTCCGGTTCTCAGAAACATATCTAAAATCCGGAATTCCACTTCACTTATCTTTTTATTTATAAAATTTAATATGTCAAGTTTAAAGCACAATATGATGGCTGGCCACTTTTTTTCCAATTTTCGTTTAGAGGCCGTGTTAATTACATTGCTGTAGAACTGAATGTAATTTTTTATTATATTAAGACTGTTTTATTAAGAATATAGTAAAACCTACAAATTGTAGATTTTGCTGCAATGTAAATATCTCAGGTTCTAAGTAAGAAATTAAAAACTTGATGTCTCTTTGTAAAACAACTTATCTTACAGCCACTAATTAAAACATAACTGTTAAACAAGATATTTTTTTAATATTTATGTTAAAACATAAGAAGATTCACTAACAACAATAAAATTTTCATTTCTACTGTTCTTAGCAAAATATCAATAAACCTCTTCCTCTGTTTAGTACCATCTAACTGCGATAAATCCAGATTTATCTTATTAACAATTTTACCCTTGAATCAAAAAAGGATTGTCTTTTAGAATTTTGTGTTTGCCATTTATTATAATCGTCTGTTTTTTTGTTATTATTATTTATGTAAAGAAAAGACTTACAGTAGGTGTTATTTATTTTAATTTTCAAATAAGTTAGTCTACAAAATTTAATAAGCAAAAATAATCAGCGTAAAAAAATTATTTTGATTCACATATTTGTCCAAAATTTCTTTTCTGTTCCGATTAAAATAAATTTAATATTTTTTTTTATAAAAGTAGCATTAAAATTTAAAATAAATAAAATTGTTAAAAATTAATTTTATGATCTCTTTTTTTAATTTTATACTTTTTTATAAACTAACGTTATTATATTAAAATAAATAACATCTATTTTTATTTACTTATGTGCAAGATAAAAATAATTGAAATTATTTTGGCATTATATAAGATTGTATATAGTCTTAATATAAAATTAGTTTTTATTATAGTTATTATTAATTTTAATTTGAAGGAAAATTAATAAAACTTCAAAACAAATTCGCTTCTAGTGGCTAAATAAATTATATATTATATATATTATATTATATATATATATATATATATATATAATATATATATATATATATATATATATACACTCAAATTTAGTCACTGGTTGTAAAGGATGAACAAACCCGGTTAATAAGTAATTTATAAGAAAATAATAAAGATATTTCTTTAAATTATGAATTTATGTTGAATTACAGTATTATTAATGAATTATTTTTGTTATTTTTATTTTTTTGTTACTTTTTTTGTAATAAACATTTTTTTTTTTATTTATATTTTGTTTTTTTTTTTCTTTAATCATGTTTTTATGTTTACTTGACATTTAATTCCTTAATGTGAATTTAAAAAAACATCGCATATTTCAAGGGAAAAAGTAAGCAGTTATATATATATATATATATATATATATATATATAATATATATATATATATATTGATTATTTTTACGGACATGACATGACTTTTAGCGAATTTCTTTGGAAATCGGCTAATGGGATAGGCGTATGGCGGAATTCGAACCTCGGACCACGACACAAATCCGTTTCAGAGGTCCCTAATGACGAAAAAATACGTTTCGCGAGACTTTATATATATATATATATATATAATATAATATATATATATATATATATATGTATGTATTTCTAGACACTTTCTTGTAAACACTCTATCTTTCGAACGGATTAATATTTTTTAACCAAACTTGGTACAAAATCAACCTTTGGGAGGACACGAACCTATTGAAACCAGGTTTTTTGTGACGTCCATTAACCCGGTTTGCTGAGTCAGCGAAATTTTTAAAAATCGGCAAAATCAGGGTTAATTTTTTTGCCGCGAAAAGGTCATATTTATGTTTTTTGAGGCGCTGAATTCGAGTGAAACTGGTCCGAAGTCGATACGACCACTCTAAGTGACCAAAAGTCCAAAAAAACCATTGTAAATTACCAAAAAACCAAATTTAGGTCGATAAAAATAAAATTTTCGAGTAGGTGTGTTGTTTTTCGATGTATTTTGGGCGCTGATCGAATGAAACCGGTCCGAAGTCGATACGACCACTCTAAGTGACCCAAAAAGTCCAAAAAACCATTGTAAATTACCAAAAACCAAAATTTAGGTCGATAAAAAAAATTTCGAGTAGGGTGTCGTTTTTGATGTATTTTTGGGCGCTGAATCGAATGAAACCGGTCCAAAGTCGATACGACCACTCTAAGTGACCAAAAAGTCCAAAAAACCATTGTAAATTACCAAAAACCAAAATTTAGGCCGATAAAAAATAAATTTCGAGTAGGGTGTCGTTTTCTATGTTTTTTTGGCCCTCTGAGTTGAATGGCAATGGTCCGGAGTCAATACGAGCACTCAAATCAGGGTACCTGGGTTCAAATCCTGGTAGGGACGGTCAATTTTTATCGTTTTTTTTTTACTTAATATAAGTTTACAACTAGAAAATAATTTCTGGCGCGGTGGTCGCGCATGTCGGGCGAATTTCCTTTGGATGCCGTATTTCCGTGCTTTTTACATTATATAAGTTTACAACTACTAAATAAATAATTCCGTCGCGGTGGTCCGCTGTCGGGCGAATTTCATGTAGAATTCGTGTTTCCGTGCTTAACAACCCATTTCTTGCTTAAGTTCCGGTTCATGCTTTAGAACCTAAGCAGTTACTCGATTGTCAAGCACTGCTTCGTAACTCATTTTGTCTGTATTTTCAAAGGAATGCGCTAAAACCTTTAAAGATACCTGACTAGCTTAAATATAAGTAACTAAGCTTTAAACTAGTGCAAATAATAGTGCGTACTTCTAATTTTTAGAGGCATAGTTTTGAACACCAACTGGATAATTATGCGCATTTCCTTTGAAAAAATACAGACAAAATGAGTTACGAGCAGTGCTTGACAATCAAGTAACTGCTTAGTTTCTAAAGCATGAACCGGAACCTTAAGCAAGAAATGGGTTGTTAAGCACGGAAACACGAATTCTACATGAAATTCGCCCGACAGCGGACCACCGCGACGGAATTATTTATTTAGTAGTTGTAAACTGATATAATGTAAAAAGCACGGAAATACGCATCCAAAGGAAATTCGCCCGACATGCGGACCACCGCGCCAGAATTTTTTAAAGAAACTGCGCTCGGGTTGCCCAGAGAGGAAAAACAAATTGAGTTGAAAGCTATACTTTTAAGACTAAATTTTAATTCTATGGCTAAAAATATGAACTTCTTACTCTATTTTTTTTCTATCCGAACATTAGATATGCCTGTGTAGAGCCCTTAACCATAAAATAGGCATAATTAAATCTATAATAACTTTTACTCCAGGGGAGATTGCAAAAACAATCGAATAAGATAAAAATATCTTATTTTATGCCGTGCTATCGAAATCCATAACTAAATAACCTTCGAAAAAAGACTTCTACAGAAAGAGTACTTAACAATCTGAGACCTTACTTTGTGTCATTACGCAGGTAAGAAATCCATACTCAATATATTATATATATATAATATATTATATATATATATTATATATAAATATATATATATATATATATATATAATTATATCTATATTATATATTTATATTTATTTATATATCTTTGCGATGACAAAAAGTCAAGCGTCTCAGATTGTCCAGTAACTCTCTCTGTAGAGACTTTTTTCGAAGGTTATATATATATAATAAATATATAATAATAAATTAGTTATATTATAAAAAAATATATATAATTAATTAATTAATTAATATATAATTATTATATAAATAATATTATTAAATAAAATATATATATAATATATAAATCATTATTTTAATATTAATTTAATTAACATTTTATTTATAATTATTAAATTTATAATAAAATTATTTAATTAAATAAAATTCTAAATAATGTAATTTATATAATTTAATAATAATAAATCTATAAACAATTATTATTAATAAAATTTAATAAAAAATAAACAAATAATATTATATAAACTAAAAATGTATAAATAATACATTAAATAATATTATACTAATAAAAATAAAAATATTATATTAATATTTTAT
>JACMZG010000032.1:1688288-1727593 GCA_018340805.1 Microvelia longipes | reverse complement strand
AACTCACATGAACCGCGAAAATCAATATTCAAAACTTTATTTTATATATCTTATTAATAATTACTCTAAATTTAGTGATTATTTGTGTAGCTGCAATACATTTATTGTACACATTATTCAGTTAAGGGTATAGGGTGGTATTTTTAGTGGTTACTTTAAGTCTGAGTTGACTTATAAAGTTTACCTAGGTATAAGCACGGAATAAGTTATACTTATATTTGTGTTTACATAAGGCAGTAAGTCCCTTACTCAATCTTAAAGTTTTTAAAATAACTACATATAAGTGGTCGTATTTCAAAATAATAAATAAATAAATAAAAAATTAATAAAAAAAAATATTGTTAAATATAAGTATACATAGAAAAAATAAATCCTAGTGCTTCGATATGTGTTAGAAATAAATAAATACATAAATTGTTGTTTACATCTGGTTTATTAATCTGGGGGTAAATATTAATGTTTTTGGCATATATGTCTGGTTTTATTGGTTTTTCTACCAACAAATGTTTGGTAAGAAAACAAATACATTGAAGTTCAAGTTAAAAAAACTTCGCCTTTAAAGTTTTATTAAATTGGTTTAATCTATTTAATAAATTTTTAAACAAAAAAAAAAAAATTTTGTGTTTTATTTAACCAGTTTTTGTTGTTATAACCAAAAAGCCAAAAAACTTGTGGAATGTACCAAATAATTTAATTTCTTTATTGTATAATTTTAATTATTTATTTATATTAATTATTTTCATTTTTTTATTTTGTTAATCTTTTTTCATTTTTCTTCTTTTAATTTAATTTTATTACTTCTTCATATTTATAGTTATTTTTTTTTATTTATTATTTTTTTCAATTTTTTTTATTTTGTTATCTTTTTCATTTTTCTTTTATTTAATTTTATTAACTCTTCATATTTATAGTTATTTTTTTTTTTTATTTATTATTTTTCATTTTTTTTATTTGTTATTTTTTTTCATTTTTCCTTTTATTTTAATTTTTTACTACTTCTTCATATTTATAGTTATTTTTTTTTATTTATTATTTTTCATTTTTTTTATTTTGTTTATTTTTTCATTTTTCATTTTTTCTTTTATTTAATTTTATTACTTCTTCATATTTATTTATTCTTCATATTTCTTCTTAGTTATTTTTTTTACTTTTACTTTTTATTAAAAGTATTTTAGTTTCCTCTATTAGAAGTTGTAACTTAAAATTTCAATAAGAATTTTGTCTCATTTCCTTAAAATCATGCCCAAAACTCAGTATTTTGTACGTAATAATTACATTTATTTATTTTAAAATCAGATATAATACCTTGCGATGAAGTCTGCCAATTGAAAACATTATATAATTAAATTATGTGGGCATATCTCCTTTTCTATTATTGAATATGGATTTTTTTTTCGTCTATAGTTATAGTGATAAAAGTATTATTTTTTGAAAAAAAAAAAATAAAAATTATAAGTAAAAAAAAAAATAATAGTAACTGTGTAAAAGTAAAAAAAACAGAATTTTTGTTACTAATGAAATTATTATGTAAGAGATGTAATTGAACAAAAAATATTAAAAATTACAAAAAAATTAGAATAAGGATTGTATTTTTTTTTTACTTTCTCCTTTTTACTTTTCCTTAATACATTTTTTTTATAATTACCTTTATTAAATGTATCAACAATAATACATAGTAAGTTATGAAATGAAGGAACGAAGAAAAGAGTCTCTCCAACAAAACAATAATTTATTCAAAGAGCTTTCAACCTAACATGAGGCCATCATCAGTGCCTGTACAAAGAAAAGCCATAATCAGTGCCTGTACAAAGAAAAGCCATCATCAGTGCCTGTACAAAGAAAAGCCATAATCAGTGCCTGTTTTCTTTGTACAGGCACTGATGATGGCCTCATTTTAGGTTGAAAGCGCTTTAAATAAATTATAGTTTGTGGAGAGACTCCTTTCTTCGTTCCTTTCATTATGAAAACTATCCACAAGTGCTCATTCAAAATCATACATAGTAAGTTATTTTACATAGGTTACTTCTCCGCTAAAATGCTTACGCCTTGTGCTGCGGAGATGGAGTCGTCATCTTATATATAGCAAATAATTTTCAGGCTACATAAATATTATTAGGGAGAAAATATATGTATATATGATATATATATAATAATATTATATATATATATATATATATATATATAATATATATATACTATGTTAATGTACTATATAATTATTATTAAAATAACTCTTTTGTACAGGCAATATATATATATATATATATATAAATTATATAATATATATATATATATTTATTATATATATATATAAAATATATATATATATATATATATATATATATATATATATATATATGTATATATTATATATATATTATATATATATATATATATATATATATATATATATATATATATATATATAATATATATATATATATATATATAATATATATTTATATTATATTATAATTATATTAAATTGAATCAGAAGCTTCCCTCGCTACTTGCTGTTAGATATGAATATTTCTGGACCGGTTTTGGCTTTACACTATCATCAGCAGGCGGACAGCACTCGAGAAACCGGTCCAAAATCGATACGACCAATAAGTCAAGAAAACTATTGTAAATTACAGGAAACAAAAATTTAAAATTTAGGTCGATAAAAAAATACCATTTCAAGTAGGTGTCGTTTTCTTATGTATTTTTTGGACGCTAAATCGAATGAAACCGGTCCGAAGTCAATACGGCAACCCTAAATAACCAAAAAGTCTAAAAAACCATAAACAATTATTGAAAACCAATATCACGGTCAATGAAATTAAATTTCGAGCCTGCTCGTAACTCATTTTGTCTGTATTTTTCAAGGAAATGCGTAAAACCTCTAAAGATACCCTGACTAAGCTTAAAGATAAGTAAAACTAAGCTTAAACTAGTGGCAAATAATAGTGCGTACTTCTAATTTAGAGGCAATAGTTTTGCACAACCAACTGGATAATTATGCGTATTCCTTTAAAAATACAAAAAATGAGTTACGAGCAAATTTGAGTACTGCTCAGGTTCTTAAAGCATAACCGGAACCTTAAGCAAGAAATGGGTTGGTTAAGTAAGGAAACACGCATTCAATTAAATTCGCCCGACAGCGGACCACCGCGCCAGAATTATTTATTGTAGAAGGTTGTAAACTTATATAATATAATACAACTATAAAAATTATCATTCAACCTGGATTGTTGTTAAGGCACGGAAACACGCATCCAAAGGAAAATTCGCCCGACATGCGGACCACCGCGCCCAGAATTAAAAATTTATTTAGTAGTTGTAAACTTATATAATGTAAACAACTATAAAAATTATCACATTCCAACCCTGATTGTTGTAAGCACGGAAACACGCATCCAAAGGAAATTCGCACAACATGTGGACCACAGGCCAAATTATTAAATTGAGAGAAATTAATAAATATAATATTGTTTTACGTTATGGGTTTAAGTGTCGTCGAAATAGTTAGAGGAAGTAATGTTATAATTTTTTCCCTTAAATTTAAAAAAATGCTTTAATTTGTGTTTTAATTATTCATCGTTATCGTATATAGGCATAAAGCAATAGACGATCCTAGGTTATATATATAATATATTATATATATATATATATATATATATAGATATATAACACATATATATATATATATACACAAATATATTAGTAACACAAATATATATATATATTATATTATATATATATATATATATATATATATATATATATATATATATATATATATATAATAATGCTTCGTTTAGAGCCTTGCGGCTAATCAGGGGTAACCCCTGCGGGAACAACATCGGTGGTAGTAAGCAACCTTTACCGCTCAAAGGCATTCTGAAGTGGCGCTAATTTATCTTAACAATAATCTTCTATACAACTGAGAAGCGTAAACCTGGGATGCAAACCCAGGTTATATATATATATTATATATATATATATATATATATATATATAATACTTAAAATATATCTTTTTTTTAACCTTTCCTTACGTTATACCGCAAGTATATAGGATAGTATTGTGTTTGCAAAAAAATCGAAAACTTGAATGTCAATCGGAATTATCGTTTCCGCTGTTTTAAGGCTCCTTTAAGTGGTTATCATAAATGTTGTTTGTGTGTGTTTGTCTGTATTAATAATATATATATATATATATATATCTATATATATATATATAGTATATATATATATATATAATACATATATATAATATATATATATATATATATATATATATATATATATATATATTATATATTATACTTTAATTTTTGAAATTTGTTAATACATCTTTATCTAATAAGATTTTTTTTATTTTATATAGATAGATCTAAATCTAATAGTTTTAGTATTTTTAAGTTGAATTGATTTTAAGTTTCAGTATTTTTGTAGTTAAATATGATCTTTTGAGGGGCTAATTTTGAAACCAGAGGGGACTTCATCCCCCCCTTGCTCCCAATTAGAATCGGCTTTGCCCAAAGTTAAATCATATACCACATATGTCGAAGCGGTTGCAGTAAAGTTAAATCATATACCACATATGTCGAAGCGGTTGCAGCAAAGTTAAATCATACTACCACATTGTCGAAAGCCGGTTGCAGTAAAGGTTAAATCATATACCACATATGTCGAAGCGGTTGCAGTAAAGTTAAATCATATACCACATATGTCGAAGCGGTTGCAGTAAAGTTAAATCATATACCACATATACCGCAGTCAAATGTCGAAGCGGTTGCAGTAACTCTTAATTTTTATCTTGAATCCAGATAGTCTTGAGGTAGGTCACGAGATGTACACGTCGGTTCCAAGGTCTTTAGGGGTTCCATAGTCTGTGGACCAGACTGTACCAGACCCAAGGACAAAGGGAGCATCATAGAACCTTTCTGCTTGAAGATTTCGAGAAGCCCTTTGCACAAGTCCCTTTATTCCTGAGTGTGCTAGATAAAGATAGATAGATATCTCACTCCTTCACCCTCCGCCATCTTAGAATTCGAAATGACGTCTACACGATGCAGTTCCTTCTTTTGATTCGATACGTGGAAACAAAAAAAACGTCTTGAATTATAGTTTTAAAAACCTGTTGTTAGAAACTACATGTTTATATATATATATATATAATATATATATTAATATATATATATATGTGTATTTATATGTATGTATACATATATTCGAGCTAATGAGGTTGGTTTCATGGAGGGGGAGGTGGTTATTTTTATAGGTAACTCCTTAATCAAGTATATATTTATATTGTTTAAGTTGATATTAATTGATTAATTATATCAGTTATTCAAATAACCTGCGCTAAATTACAATAACTTATATAGAAGGAAATTAAAAACACTAACAATGTGCGGGAAGGCGAAGTCCATTGATTTATTTTGACCTTAACTCATTTGTTGAAGGAGGTTTCAATGAGGTTATACAGAGCCCCTGAGAGCCCCAAAAAGGTGTTTCAGGCCTCTCAGTGTTTTGAGATAGGCTATGCCCCCTCTAGTATGTATCTATATGCATATTGTAGCATCGATTGTGATGATATTGTATAAAATGTCAGTATCAGACTTATGGAAAATTTCTTTAAATATCCGTAAATCATATTCTTAGGACAAGAGTAAGAAGGCTTCCTAGAAATACTAGAAGTAGTAGTAATATAAGGGGGAATGGTAGTAACTACCAGGCAAGTAGGTCCTTTTTGCCAGCTCCCTAAGATAAGTGTTCTACTCCTCATATTTCAGATGTAGGTATATTTCATCTAATCTAAGACAGAAGAGCTGTGAATTTTATGCGGTTCCCTGCTCATGCTTTATTTAAGCCCAATCATAACATATTTTCACTGGACTCATATAGTCTAGTTTAAATATATATATCTAGGAACACACGTGCCCTCGCTGTTAAACAAACCTCCATACACCTTTGAAACTACAAGGCAGACACACTATAAGTTATTATAAAATTCTACATGAGGTCCTAAATTTTCCCTATGCTCAGTTTTTCACTTAGGGTAAGGGATCTTTAAAAGCTGAGTACCTGACAAGCACAGGCTCGAGACCACCGCTTTACGTTCTTCTAAAGGACGTGGTACGCAGAATTTTTATCGCACTCTTCATATAAATCCCAGAGACCCGTCTGGGATATGAACCCAATAGACTAAATAAACTCGGAAGTTTAAAGTCCACTCGTTCATGTGTATTGTCCGCGTACCTTAACCACTACACCACGGGTGACTCCTCTAAAAATAGTAACTATAAGCAGCTCTTTAAATGGCGAATGGCAATGAAGAAAACTGTAAAGGTTCATTCACAATACTGCGGTAGCGATACGTCCGTCCGTTGCGTGCGTAGAGGTCATTGCGATGCGGAAAATGATGGTTTCACAATAGTCAAGGATCTTGAATAAAGGGATGACACATTAAGGAATATTTTCTGACCCATGGAAGTTGTATGAAGATAGTAAATAGGAGCAGAACCCTTACCTTCCCATGGTAATAATAAAAATAGCTCAAACGCAGGTTATGTAGCAAGGTAGTCAAGTTTGCATCTCAACTTTCTTCTGTGCTTCTCGTGATTATTACATTTTTGGGGTGCTTGTTTAAGCATTTGTTGCTTACTTAATTCCTTAAATTTGGAACTAACTTATTCCAACTATAGTGAGTGAATAGTTTTAAGCGTGTTTTGTTATAACCTTCTCAAGCATAAAACCAATGGAACAATTGAGAGGTTTTTTAAGGTTTGCATTAAAATTTAAGACCTGCGCTGTATAAGAATTGTATGCATGCGCAGTTTTGTACCAAGCATGTGCAGTTGGTTTTTGACTTGTGTTTTGTGTTGAATTCTCTCTATTTTTTGGTTTTCGATGGGGTCACTTTTTTGTATGGCAAATCGACTCAGTGCGTCATCCCCTGTATTCAAGATCCTTGACATTAACCAACGCTACGGCCACAAAAGCCGCTAACACAGCGCACTCTATTCCGAATTTTGGAAACAACAATATATTTTTCTCAATAGAAGATAAAAAAAGACGAAGAAGAAAAGGTTGTTTTGGACGAGCTGTGTCTGTTAAAGATTTAATTTAAAATTCTTCATTAATTTAATTTTTTTAATCATGTCTGATGATAATGGGAATTTTTTTAAATTTCACATGAACTAAGTTTAAATCTATATTTTTTTATCTAAATATTTTTTAACTGACCAACCCGATCGAAACGGCAAATTATTATCTTGTTCAGTTTATTATATTGTAATGTATTTGTTATAAAATGTAATTAATAGTCTTGTTTTTTAAAGAAACATTTCTTTTCCGGGATTTACTTGTTAAATACTATTTAGGCAGTAAAACCAAGAGAACAGAAATAATGTATAACATTTCAGATCAATTACATTAAGATAAAATAAACGAATCTATATAATAAAGCTACCATTCAAATTAGCGAACACCGAGAATATTAAGAAATAAATTTGATTTAAGAATAGAAATATAAAAAAAAACAACTTTGAACTAATAAAAACTAAGTGAAAAAATTAAACAGTTTAAAAAGACACAGCACAAAAAAAAAGTAATAAAATAACAGTATTTTGTTTTAATAACAAGATAATATTCATTCTTTAGATAAAAAACATCTTTTTTTAAAATAAAATTAAAATGAATAAAACGACTTTTAAGCACAGGAAAAATCAAAATCCAAACTAAACAGAAGTATTCATCTGTAAATCGGAAGAGGGGGTAAGAAGAATTCCAAAACTTTGAAAACGGAAAGGTTTCTTCCGCGTCAGGTCTCTAAGGTGTTTTGTAATCAATCAAATGCTAATCACTAAATCATTTGTGCGGGTTTAGTAGGTTGGCGAAAATTTTCATTTTCCGCAACGCTACCGCACGATTAAGAACGTCCCATACGATTACATAAGGCGCGGTCGAATATCTACGGCCTTCTAGAACATTGGATCACCAACTTACTTTTTTTATAACTTTTTTCAAAATTTTCAGTAATTAGCCGGATTTGTGATAAATGAAGCCTATTTCCGTAATCTGCACGCTCTTTTGGTTAATCTCAAAGAGTATTTACATTCACTCAACGATTTATTTTTAATCTAACTTGGTACATACATAACTACTGTTAGACGTCAATGTTATCTACCTGATTTGTGTTATATTTTGACATGTCATATTTGTTGACATTGACGTCTAACAGTAGTTATGTATGTACCAGGGGGGGTTAACTTAAATGAGGAAAAGTTTGGATTCGATTATCGCAAGCTACTAAAAATAGCGCTGCGGGCGGACCGGTGCGGATAACTCATGAACTAACCCCAATAGCTTTCCAAAAAGACTGATTATATTTTTATATTTAAATTTATGAATACCATGGCAATTCTTGTTATACAGCTACATTTATTTTATTATAAAATGATTGTTTCTGTATGTATTTTTTCACAAAAACGGTTCGCCGTTGCATGTTCTGTATTTCAAAAATTCAGAAACTAAAACTAAATAGAAACCTTTTTAAAACTTCCAGAGAACCTTACTGATGGCAGATAAGTAAATTTCATTTAATTAATTCATTGATTTAGTCGATTTTATCAGGTAATTACATTTAATCACATGTGCGCATCTTGCCGATGTAATTAAAATACACGCTGCATTAAATGCCAAAAACTATCTTCTACTACGTGTAAACTTTAGCCACTATTTCATTATTACCTGATTGAATCAATTATATTAATAAATTACTTGAATGAAAAACTTAAAAATAATCAGAAGTGATCTGTGTAAGATTAAAGTGATAGGGTTAGTTGGAAGTATAACTATACAAAGTATAAAAATTAAATTTCCATCTGACTGCGGGCAAAAAGCGGGAAATCAAGACACGCCCACTCAAATGAAAGGTAGGTCCCCGCCGCGCTATGTGTTCGCCCGGAATCCAAATTTTTTCCACCATTGAGTCGACAGTCTTACTGTTTAAGTATCTATAGTCTCTGGTATGTACCAAGTTAGATTAAAATAAAATCGTTTGAGTGAATGTAAATAATCTTTGAGATTAACCAAAAAGAGCGTGCAGATTACGGAAATAGGCTTCATTTATCACAAATCCGGCTAATTACTGAAAATTTTGAAAAAAGTTATAAAAAAAGTTTGTTGGTGATCCAATGTTCTAGAAGGCCTTGGATATTTGACCGCGCCTTATAGGTTGGAATTTGAGCTGTCACCGCACGCAACGGACGGACGTTTTTATTTGTATGGGACTGACGATGTCTTCTTGTAAGGTTAAAAGCGCTTGCCCATTGAACTATTATGTTTGTAAAAATATTTTTTTTTTCTTTGTTGTCTAGCCATAAATTGTATAAATGAAGCAAAATTAAAAATCGGGTCTGGGGTACCTCGGAACTTTTCCTCACCCTTCGGACTTGCTTCGCTCGTCCTCAGAATAGCATACAAGAACGTTAATCTTCGCATAATCTTAAATTAGAAAAAGTTCCGATTTTTACTCGGTTTTATTAAATTATTTGAATTTTTGGCGGGAATTTGTAACCTTGACAAATGTAAACAAACTTTTACGTTTAGCAAAAGTGTCGAACTAATTAATAATTAATGAAATAAATCAGTCTCTCCATATCATTATCATTAGTGGAGATACTCTGTTTTATTTCATTACTTGAAACTCTACAACTCATTTTTCCTTATTATTAATTAATAATTAAGTTCGCTTATAACTTTTTAATTAATTAGTAGATTTTGATCGGAGTTTTTTATGTTTGTTCCTATTTTTTTGCGATTCGAACGACGTGTTATATGTCAAAAACACGTGTATACTTTTGGTATTATTAAGCGTCAAAAAGTTAAATTTCAAAAGTAAATAATTTCAAAATGCGGCCAATATCAAAGAAATTTTGAAGAATTTGTTTGTCATATTAAGAGGTATATTCCTGCAAAATTTCAAGTTCATCGGGTCATTTTTTTATTTTTTACGATTTTTTAAAAATGTTTGCTGACTAAGCAAATAGGGTTAATGGTGACATAAAATTTTGATATTCTGGGCAGCACAACTAGACCCAAAGACTGATTTTTGAACCAAGTTTCAAAAATCTAGCATAAACACAGTAGGAGTTATGCGTGACAGACATCAAGCTGAAGATTGGTCCTAAAAACACCTAAAATGGATAATTCAAGTGAAATCTCGTGTTAAATTTTTTTGGATGGGGTGAAACCAATACTTTTCCTCTATATACCTTCTGTATAAGAAGGTGAGGAAAAGAAAAATCAATACCCTTCTTAAGAACGTTATTTCGTATTTATTTGTATGGCACTGACGATGGCCCCTTGTTAGGTTGAAATCACTTTGCCATTGAACTATTATGTTTATAGGATTTTTTTTTTCTTACTATCCTCGCTTAAAATTGTATGAATGAACAAAATTAAGAATGAATTCTCTTCTTGAAAAGGTTAAATGAGATAGTAAAGATATTAAAGATTATCCTGGAGGCAGGGAAGGGAGGCAGGAGGTTTACGCTATGCCTTGAGGAATAATAAAAATATTTTTAAAACTCACTTTTATAAGTTTCCTTAAAAATATTTTTAGGGGGGAGGGACTTGAAAAAAAGGTTCAGACACTTTTCCTGACCTTGATTAAAAAGTAGGACAAAAAAACTTTTTTCCCCCAGAAGAGCTTAAAGTTAAGAAAAACTGTTAGACCAAGGTTATGGGTCTAGTCCTTTTTAAGGGAGGGGAAAAAAGGTCTGTCCTTTTTAGGGGGCTCCCCTTAGAAAATAATTAGAAGCGTAAGGAGTAAACCTTTATACCCCCACAAAAAAACCCTTTTAAATCCTTAAGACTTTTCTCTAAGATCCCTTTTTTCCCTCCCCCGCCAAAAATCCCTTATAAGATACACCCTTTAAAGAATCTTCCCGGAAACAACCCCCCCACCCTATAATTTATATAAAGTAGGTTTGGGGGTTGTCTTAACCCCCTCCCCCCTTAAAACCTTTAAGGAGACCCTTATAAAGAGTTCCCCGCCTCCAAGCAACAAGTGGTTCCTGAAGAATCTCCCCCCACCCCCTCTTTTTTTGCGGGGAAAAAGGGAATGTTATTTTTTCACACTTTTTCTTATCATCGCAGGTATTTTTTTGTGATATTATTTTTATATCTGATAATGAACCGGGTTAGTACCAGAGGACTACAAGCTTATTATTTCACTATGAACTTATTACTTGACTACTAGATGATTATTTTACTACGTGCTGATTGGTTGACAACATGCTGATAGAAGAATCAGCTACCGTCGATACTTGCTGTTGGATATGAATATTCCTGGACCGGCATAACGTCATCATCAGCAGGCGGGGCAACTCTCTAAACTAATAAAGTTATATCAGTGATTAACTTCTAGTCTCAATGGGCACGACGAGCCCTCTGTTCGTCTACGAGCTCAAGTTTATAATAATAATAAAAAATCAAGTTGATTACGAGCTGACTATTTGATAAGGAGTTGATTATTTGACTACGAGCTAATTATTTGACTACGAGCTAATTATTTGACTACGAGCTGATTATTTGACTACGAGCTGATTACTTGACTACGAGCTGATTATTTGACTACGAGCTGATTATTTGATAAGAAGTTGATTATTTGACTACGAGCTGATTATTTTGATAAAGAGCTGCTTATTTGACTACGAGCTGATTATTTGATAAGGAGTTGATTATTTGACTACGAGCTGAGTATTTGATAAAGAGCTGATTATTTGACTACGATCTGATTATTTGACTACGAGTTGATTATTTGACTACGAGTTGATTATCTGACTACGAGCTGATTATTTGACTACGTAAAAAACCAGGGGCGCTGGACTGGGCAGTGAGGGCGAGAGCGGCAGCCCTCCTTGGTCTTAGCCAAAAATAAATTTAAAGAAAAAACAACGAGAATTTAAAAAAGAAATGATCAACATATTAAACATTTTTAAGCTTTATTTATTAGAATTATGTAATATATTGATAACACCGCAGAGTAAAAGAGTCCCAAAACTCTGAGGAAGGGCCGAAATACCTCATAGATACAAATGTGCCCTTCGAATAACTAAAGACCTTAAATTTGATTACAATTATCTAATCAAATGACTCTAAAGCTGAATTTCCACTATAAACTTTGCATCACATTTATTAGCCGAAAATATTAAACAAGTTTATATTTTAGCAAAAAGTTCAACATATTTTCAACAAAAAAGGACCTTAGGAGGGTTGTTTTTAAAAAGCAGGTACCCAGATTTTTTTCCTTTTGTACCCTTTTTTTGAACCTGACTGTACATTTCATCCCTTGGGCACACCCACCTGCGTGTACTAAATGCTGACTAAAAATACTAAAGTTTCATTATTATTGATATATATGTCAATTAATAATTATTATAAATAATTGTTTATTTCTTATTTTTGACAGTTATATATGAATTTTTTAAAGTTAATTATAATTTATATGAAGTAATTATACATTATTATTCTTAAAAGTAATTACTTTAAGATAAGTATTTCTCGAGATATTCTACTTCATTGTGAATCGAACAGAGATACATAGCAGGACGGGGGTGGCCATCTTTGTTTCTTGTCCTGTGACCTTGTAAAATCTGTAAACCCCCTCTCTCTTTGCTCCGTCTTGGTTTCATAAGGGATGTTTTCGTTAAAGATTCCAAAGGAACTTTTAAAGTTCTAAATATAGAACCCTGCTGTTTAGTGACTCCACTCAGAGACAATTAAATTGTTGGCTACGGAGGCCTTGCTTCTTAAACTAAGGCGAATTGCATTAAAATTAGAAATGTCTCTGAATCTTTGTTAAATAAAAAATCGGGTAGCGGTACCTCGGAACTTTTCCTCATTCACATCAGATTCGCTTCACTCCAGCACCCATCCAGGCAATGACCACGCTTGATTACGGAACTGTACTGATATCAGACAACACTGACGACTTTAATATTCTTGAACAAGAAGGTTACAGGCATTATTATGACTGCGTGCAGGGCCATAAATTAAAACTAAACGATGACAGAGAGCGGCGAGCTACGACAGCGCTCAGAGAAACTCATTTAAAATTTTAGGAATCAAGTAGATAAAATTGAGTTGGGGCGTATAAAACGTAAGCTAAAAAAACTGTCACAGGTATTATATGTTGAGACGCGCATGCTGTGAACTTTCCTAGAGTCATTGAAATCAATTTACTTTTGCATATTTTCATTGCCATATCCTACTAGAGTTCTAGTAGGAGCTAGTGGGTTCTCCACTAGAGTTCTTATGGAACTCTAGTGTGGTGCAACGCAATAAATGCGAATAATATTCTGGTTCAGCAAAGGCGTGAGAGTAATTTACAAATTGTCTAGCGGAGTCGTTAAGTGTCTTGAAACTGGCAAGATTTTAAGTTTGTATCCCTGATATTACAGTACTTAATTTACATTCATGACATAAAAATAGTTTAGAAAAACATGAAATATCATAATTACCAAACTCGAAGAAGGCTATCACAACAAAAGACTTCGACTCTACAAAGACTGAGAGCTCATATCAGAGAGGTTGGGTCCACTTATACAATCAGCTTACAATCACAATCACTAACAATCACAATCACTAAACTTGAGACAAATCTTCCGGGAACTGTAGTCAAAGCATTGCTCTCAAAATCTTTGATTTAAAAGATTTTCAAAATTAAATTTTAAAATTTATTTATTCCTAACTAAATTAACTAAAAAGATGATTTATAAATTATTAATGTTATTTAGAGTAAGCGATATTTAGTTTGATACGTTTTGATTGAAAATGTATTTACACTTTTTTTAATTTAAGATAAATTGCTTTTATATTTTGACATTGTGATGTGATATATGTTTAAATAAATTTAATTTATTTATTGATTGAGCTTCCTAATATTACGATTTAAAAATTTATACACTGTTCGTACTGAAACGAACTTAGTGTAAATGTTATTGGGGTAGAGAGATACATTTTTACAAATTTCATCTATTTGATTATTGTTCTAATATACGCGTGTCAAATTTCCACGGCCTTCTAGAACATTGGATCACCAACAACTTTTATTTCGAAATTTTTTGTGATAAATGAAGCCTAGGAATCTGCAGCTCTTTGGTTTCTAAAGAGTATTGTACACACTCAACGATTTTTTTTTAATCTAACTTGTACATACATAACTACTGTTTGTTAACAAATATGACATGTCAAAGATAATAACACAAATATTGGACTCTAACAGTTAGTTTTATGTAGCCAGAGTGAATGTAAATTACTCTTTGAGATTTAACCAAATTGAGCGTTCAGATACGTGAAATATAGTCTTCATTTATCACAAATCCGCTGAATTACTATAATTTGAAAAAAAGTATAAAAAGTTTGTTGTGATTTTCCTAGAAGGCTGGAAATTTGACGACCTATATTACATTTTAAAAAAAAACGTTACACAAATTCATTTGATAAACTAATGCTAAATTTTATAAATTAAACTTTTATATATTTGGTCTTGTAATCTTGCTGCCATACTATATTCGATTTGACATTTTCTGCGCGTTATTGAATCTTCGAAATTCGCAAGCTATTATTGCGTTAATATAATTCTTATTCTATTATTTTCTTATAACTCTATATTTTCTTTAGGAATTGATATTTTGTATTAAGTTTCAACATCGATTCGCTTGATCATCCTTTATTGATTTATAGAGCAAAGCGAGTCCTTACAATATAAATAAATACGCTGGAAGCTATGAGACAGACAATTTTGTGAAAACCCTTTTAAGGAGGCATTAAAAACACCTGAAACGGATAATTCCGATGGAATCCAGGTTTAGGATTTATTTTCCAAACACAATAATTTTCGTATATACCTGAGTCACGCATGGTGTAGTGGTTAAGGTACGCGGCCAATACACAGAATGAATGGACTTTTAACTCCCGAGTTTATTTAGTCATGGGTTCAATCCCAGCACGTGCCTCTGGGATTTTTTTGAGAGGGATAAAATTCTGCGTACCACGTCCTTCAGAAGGGACGTAAAGCCGGTGGTCTCGAGCCTGTGCGTTGTCAGGTACTCGTTAAAGATCCCTTACCCTAAATGAAATTGGGTATAGGCAAAATTTAGGACCCTCATAGTAGATTCGTTATAATACTATAGTGTGTCTGCCATGTAGTTTTAAGTGTGTGGAGGTTTGGTTTAACAGTGAGGGCACGTAATATTCCTAGTTTTCACTTGACTTTAAGAGACAGTAAAAATATGTATGATTGCTTGTAAAAAGCATGAGAGGAACCTTAGTAATTCACGGCTCTTCTGTCTAGATTAGATGAAATATACCTACACTTGAAATGAAAAAGAGTAGAACACTATCTTTGGGAGCTGCCAAAAATCTTTACTGCTTCCTGTAAAGGATGGTACACCTGTGACCGCTAGACTTAGCGGGAGCACTGCCGTGCCTCCAGATTCTTGGTACACTTACAGTGTAAAATTTAATAAACCATCTATAAAGAGTAAAAGGAAATTGCATCAATTATATGAATGAATTTACTATTAAATTGTAGTCACAAAAAAATTGGCACCGCTTATAACTGACATTCCAGATGCACTTTTTTTCAAAGATCAACCTACGTAAAGTTGTACCTGCACTTTTATATAAAACGTCATCTTTTTGAACCTTTTTTTCTCGTTTATCCGCTTCGTTTTTTCCTGATTCTTTGGCACTACTGACCTATCTATCCCTTTTTTCTTAAAATCCTTTATATATTTTTTTTTAAAAAAGGGTATATAGAAGCCTAGAGGCAAAGGGGATTAAAAGAAGTGTATGTATTTGTTGAAGATCCTTCTATTCCGGTTCTTCTTTAGTTCTTCTATCTCTGTCCGGTTCTTTTCTTCCTTTTTTAGTGACCACTTATCTTAGTTATACTTCTTCTCAAGTCTATCGTACATAACTAACGACCTCTTCCGTTCTTTATTTTTATTTCAGTAATTTTTTTTAATTCATTTAGTTTTTAAACAAAATGAGCATAAGTTCTGCCATTTAGTTTTAATACAAATGAGCATAAGTTCTGCCCATTTAGTTTTAATACAAATGAGCATAAGTTCTGCCCATTTAGTTTTAACACAAATGATCTCAAGTTCTGCCATTTAGTTTAATACAAATGAGCATAAGTTCTGCCCATTTAGTTTTAATACAAAGGAGCATAAGTTCTGCCCATTTAATTTTAATACAAATGAGCATAAATTCTGCCCATTTAGTTTTAACACAAATGAGCATAAGTTCTGCTCATTTCGTTTTAACACAAATGAGCATAAATGCTGCCCATTTAGTTTTAACACAAACGAGCATAAGTTCTGCTCTTTTAGTTTTAACAAAAATGAGCATAAATGCTGCCCATTTAGCTTAACACAAATGAGCACTAGTTCTGCTCATTTAGTTTTAACACAAATGATATATATATATTATATATATTATATATATATATATATATATATATATATATATATATATATATATATATATATATATAATATGGCAGTGAAGTTGATATAAATTAAAGTGAATTTAAAAATAATTATTATAAGGTAAATAAATAGTTAATTGAGTAAGTAAACAATAAAAATTAATGAACATGAAGTAAATGTTAGAAAAATCCCCTATATCTTTTAAAATTATTTATTATGAGGTAAATAAATAGTTAATTGAGTGAGTAAACAATAAAAAATAATAAATATGAAGTAAACGTTAAGAAAATCCCCTATATCTTTTAAAATTAATTATTTTAAGGTAAATAAATAAATAGTTAATTGAGTAAGTAAACAATAAAAATTAATGAACATAAAGTAAATGTTAGAAAAATCCCCTATATCTTTTAAAGTTATTTATTATGAGGTAAATAAATAGTTAATTGAGTAAGTAAACAATAAAAATTAATGAACATGAAGTAAATGTTAGGAAAATCTCCTAAATCTTTGTATAAACGAGGAATAAAATAGGGGGATTAGAGAATTGGATAATAAAGCTTTTGACTCTCGCTTTTAACCAACGAGAGTTTTATTATGAAAAAATGAAGATAACCTTGGAAAGAAACAACAAGTTGTGGAGGGTCCGACTAAGTCTGTGAGACGAACTGGAAGATAGACAGAGAGAAAGGATAGACAGAGATGGTAGAAGATGTGGAAGAAAGAAATAATAGGTAGTAGGTTCGAGGAAGGTTAGAGTGAAAGAAAAAAGTAAGAGTTTAGGAGGATATGAAACTAACGATAGACGAAAAAGGATTATAAGGAGAAAATAGGATTGATAGGTTGTGAAACAAAAATAGATTTTAAAGAATCTATAAGAAAGAGTGACTAAAGATAGGTGACTTTGGATAGAATAATAGGTATGATAGTGAGACAAGAGAAAGATAGATGCAATGTTAGATTAGATGAAGGTAAATTGTAGGAAAATTGAGAGAGGGCATAGCTTTAGGAATGAGAGTAGTCAAAGAATCAAAGATAAAGATAATAAAGAAAGCTGCAAAATACCAAATAAAAGATACAGAAAAGGTTAATGCAAGACGTATGTAGGACAATAACAAGATTGAGACCTACATGAAGAAAAAGTGAGATAAACAATAGGATAGTGAGGCGAGTTATAGGTGTTTGGTGGAGTGGAAAGAAAGATTGTGAACTAGGTGAAGAAGAAGGTTTGAGAAAAACAATTGGATAGTGAGGCAAGTTATAGGTGATTGGTAGAGTGGAAAGAAAGATTGGGAACTAGATGAAGAAGAAGGTTTGAGAAAAACAATTGGATAGTGGGGCAAGTTATAGGTATTTGGTAGAGTTGAAAGAAAGATTAGGAACTAGATGAAGAAGAAGGTTTGAGAAAAACAATTGGATAGTGAGGCAAGTTATAGATGTTTGGTAGAGTGGAAAGAAAGATTGGGAACTAGATGAAGAAGTAGGTTTAACAAAAAAAGGATAGTAAGGCGAATCAGATGTTATAAGAAGTGTAATCAAAGATTGGGAACTAGATAAAGAAGAATGTTTGTTAAAAACAAGAGAATAGTGAGGCGAGTTGTAGGTGTTTGAGGAAGTGTAATCAAATATTAGGAACTAAATGAAGAAGAAGGTTTGTTGAAAACAAGAGGATAGTGAGGCGAGTTGTAGATAAAGAAGAAGGTTTGAAAGAAACAATAGGATAGTGAGGCAAGTTATAGGTGTTTGAGGGAGTGTAATCAAAGATTGGGAGCTAGATAATGAAGAAGGTTGAGAAAAAATTGGATAGTGAGGCAAGTTATAGGTGTTTAAGGGAGTGTAATCAAAGATTGGGAACTAGATAAAGAAGAAGGTTTGAGAAAAACAATAGGATAGTGAGGCAAGTTATAGGTTTTTGAGGAAGTGTAATCAAAGATTGGGAACTAGATGAAGAAGAAGGTTTGAAAGAAACAATAGAATAGTGAGGCAAGTTATAGGTGTTTGAGGGAGTGTAATCAAAGATTGGGAAATAGATGAAGAAGAAGGTTTGAAAAAATCAATAGGATAGTTAGGCAAGTTATAGGTGTCTGAGGAAGTGTAATCAAAGATTGGAAACTAGATGAAGAAGAAGGTTTGAAAAAAACAATAGGATAGTGAGGCAAGTTATAGGTGTTTGGTGAAGTGGAAAGAAAGATTGTGAACTAGGTGAAGAAGAAGGTTTAAGAAAAACAATTGGATAGTGAGGCAAGTTATAGGTGATTGGTAGAGTGGAAAGAAAGATTGGGAACTAGATGAAGAAGAAGGTTTGAGAAAAACAATTGGATAGTGGGGCAAGTTATAGGTATTTGGTAGATTTGAAAGAAAGATTAGGAACTAGATGAAGAAGAAGGTTTGAGAAAAACAATTGGATAGTGAGGCACGTTATAGATGTTTGGTAGAGTGGAAAAAAAGATTGGGAACTAGATGAAGAAGTAGGTTTAAGAAAAAAAGGATAGTAAGGCCAATCAGATGTTTTAAGAAGTGTAATCAAAGATTGGGAACTAGATAAAGAAGAATGTTTGTTAAAAACAAGAGAATAGTGAGGCGAGTTGTAGGTGTTTGAGGAAGTGTAATCAAATATAAGGAACTAAATGAAGAAGAAGGTTTGTTGAAAACAAGAGGATAGTGAGGCGAGTTGTAGATAAAGAAGAAGGTTTGAAAGAAACAATAGGATAGTGAGGCAAGTTATAGGTGTTTGAGGGAGTGTAATCAAAGATTGGGAGCTAGATAATGAAGAAGGTTGAGAAAAAAATTGGATAGTGAGGCAAGTTATAGGTGTTTAAGGGAGTGTAATCAAAGATTGGGAACTAGATAAAGAAGAAGGTTTGAGAAAAACAATAGGATAGTGAGGCAAGTTATAGGTTTTTGAGGAAGTGTAATCAAAGATTGGGAACTAGATGAAGAAGAAGGTTTGAAAGAAACAATAGGATAGTGAGGCAAGTTATAGGTGTTTTAGGGAGTGTAATCAAAGATTGGGAACTAGAAGAAGAAGAAGGTTTGAAAAAAACAATTGGATAGTGAGGCAAGTTATAGGTGTTTGAGGAAGTGTAATCAAAGATTGGAAACTAGATGAAGAAGAAGGTTTAAAAAAATCAATAGGATAGTTAGGCAAGTTATAGGTGTCTGAGGAAGTGTAATCAATGATTGGGAACTAGATGAAGAAGAAGGTTTGAAAAAAACAATAGGATAGTAAGGCAAGTTATAGGTGCTTGAGGGAGTGTAATCAAAGATCGGGAACTAGATGAAGAAGAACGTTTGAAAGAAACAATAGGATAGTGAGGCAAGTTATAGGTGTTTGAGGGAGTGTAATTAAAGATTGGGAGCTAGATAAAGAAGAAGGTTTGAAAAAAACAATAGGATAGTGAGGTAAGTTATAGGTGTTTGGTGAAGTGGAAAGAAAGATTGTGAACTAGGTGAAGAAGAAGGTTTAAGAAAAACAATTGGATAGTGAGGCAAGTTATAGGTGTCTGAGGAAGTGTAATCAAAGATTGGGAACTAGATGAAGAAGAAGGTTTGAAGGATAGTGAGGCGAGTTTAACATCTTGTTTAACATTTTCTAAGCATCTATCTACGACTTATTATATCCTTCTTTCTAATCATCCCTATTATTAGTTCCAAATCTTTGTTTAACGTTTCTAAAGAACTTTCTACGACTTTTACTCTTAGAATAATACTATATATAGAAGGAGCATAACTGATAACAGCAATGTCGTTTCACTGGTGGTCTTAAGTAATGCTGCCACCCTAACAATATACAATTTTCTTATAACAAAGTTGGCAATACTTCCGGTTGCTGGATTATAATGATAGATTATTCATTAAATACTAATATAAATGTCGGTGCATTAAAATTTGTTAAGTTTTTTAAATTGTATTTTAACATAATTAATTAAAATTATGTTTAAAGATGTCATCGTCAACCAAATGTTGATTCTCGTATTTTGCTAACCTTTTGCTCTCTAAGATGGATTTTATTTAATACTAAGAAGGTTTTTTTTGTTAGTATTTTGGTCTTTACCATTTTCCTACATTAGTGGGTATTTATGACACATTATTAAATAATTTTTTTGTTGTGAAGGTGGTACCCCTACATAAAACCACCAGTAAACTAACAGGCTTTCGTGTTATCAGTGGAATTACATTGTGTTTACGGTCCTTTTTTACGGATGAGATCAAAAGCATCCGTAAAAAATCCGTAAACCGAGCTTAAAAATTCAAAGTAATTTTTAAGCTCGGTTTAAGCTACGGATGCTTGTGATCGCTTTTAAATCCATCTAAAGATTTGTTGTTAGTTTTAAGATTTGTTGTTAGTTTAAGAGGCGACTCGGACTTAATACTGTCAAAGTCATTTTTAAGCTCGGTTCAAGCAACGGATGTTTTTGGTCGCTTTTGAATCCATCTAAAGATTTATTGTTAGTTTTAGAGGCGGCTCGGCCCTAATACTGCCAAAGTCATTTTTAAGCTACGGATGCATGTGATCGCTTTTAAATCCATTTAAAGATTTGTTGTTAGTCTTAAGATTTGTTGTTAGTCTTAAGATTTGTTGTTAGTCTTAAGATTTGTTGTTAGTCTTAAGATTTGTTGTTAGTTTTAGAGTTGACTCTGACTTAATACTGCCTAAGTCATTTTTAAGCTCGGTTCAAGCAACAGATGTTTTTAGTCGCTTTTGAATCCATCTAAAGATTTATTGTTAGTTTTAAGATTTGTTGTTAGTTTAAGAGGCGACTCGGACTTAATACTGTCAAAGTCATTTTTAAGCTCGGTTCAAGCAACGGATGTTTTTGGTCGCTTTTGAATCCATCTAAAGATTATTGTTAGTTTTAGAGGCGGCTCGGCCCTAATACTGCCAAAGTCATTTTTAAGCTACGGATGCATGTGATCGCTTTTAAATCCATTTAAAGATTTGTTGTTAGTCTTAAGATGTGTTGTTAGTCTTAAGATTTGTTGTTAGTCTTAAGATTTGTTGTTAGTCTTAAGATTTGTTGTTAGTTTTAGAGGTGACTCTGACTTAATACTGCCTAAGTCATTTTTAAGCTCGGTTCAAGCAACGGATGTTTTTAGTCGCTTTTGAATCCATCTAAAGATTTATTGTTAGTTTTAGAAGCGGCTCGGCCCTAATACTGCCAAAGTCATTTTTAAGCTACGGATGCATGTGATCGCTTTTAAATCCATCTAAAGATTTGTTGTTAGTCTTAAGATTTGTTGTTAGTTTTAGAGGTGACTCGGACTTAATACTGCCTAAGTCATTTTTAAGCTCGGTTCAAGCAACGGATGTTTTTAGTCGCTTTTGAATCCATCTAAAGATTCGTTGTTAGTTTTAAAGGCGGCACAGACTTAATACTGCCAAAGTCATTTTTAAGCTCGGTTCAAGCAACGGATGTTTTTAGTCGCTTTTGAATCCATCTAAAGATTCGTTGTTAGTTTTAAAGGCGGCACAGACTTAATACTGCCAAAGTCATTTTTAAGCTCGGTTCAAGCAACGGATGTTTTTAGTCGCTTTTGAATCCATCTAAAGATTTGTTGTTAGTTTTAGATGCGGCTCGGACTTTATACGGCCAAAGTCATTTTTAAGCTACGGATACTTGTGATCGCTTTTGAATCCATCTTAAAGATTTGTTGTTAGTTTTATTATAACAATATATTGGGGGAGTTTGGACCATGACCTTGTGGCGACTGTAGTGCACGATGTACCCCTCGTACACTCCAGGGTGGGAGATTATTGTGTAAGGTAGAGGGAGTTCACATGAGTTCATGATCAAGGACTAAAACCAATAAGAAATAAAAACATCCTTAGAAAGATTCACGATGTAATCCAAAAGGATTAACTATCAAGTCTTCGGAAAGACCGCTTTAGAGTTTCTCTTGCATTTAGGATCTTCTTGAATAACTTAGCGTTAAAAGTGTCATAACGATGGAACATGGCATAAATGCAGTTGGTATTTGTCATTTGATGACTCATGGTATTGGTACTTTTGCGTTGCGGTGTCATTGTAGTTCAAAATGGTATAAATGCAGTTGGAATTCGTCATTTGATGACTCATGGTATTGGTACTTTTGCGTTGAGGTGTCATTGTAGTTCAAAATGGTATAAATGCAGTTAGAATTCGTCATTTGATGACTCATGGTATTGGTACTTTTGCGTTGAGGTGTCATTGTAGTTCAACATGGTAAAAATGCAGTTAATATTCGTCATTTGATGGCTCATGGTATTGGTACTTTTGCGTTGAGGTGTCATTGTAGTTCAACATTGTGAAAATGCAGTTGGTATTCGTCATTTGATGACTCATGGTATTGGTACTTTCGCGTTGAGGTGTCATTGTAGTTCAAAATGGTATAATTGCAATTGGAATTCGTCATTTGATGACTCATAGTATTGGTACTTTTGCGTTAAGGTGTCATTGTAGTTCAACATTGTGAAAATGCATATGGAATTCGTCATTTGATGACTCATGGTATTGGTACTTTCGCGTTGAGGTGTCATTGTAGTTCAAAATGGTATAATTGCAGTTAATATTCGTCATTTGATGACTCTTGGTATTGGTACTTTTCCTTCGGGGGTGTCATTGTAGTTCAGCATGGTAAAAATTCAATCCTCGGCAGCAAAGATCCTTAGTAGCAATTGACAGATGTAGCAAATTCTTGATGTTGGTAGCACTGACTATGATAAGTTAGTGAAAAAGTCTATGACAAGGCCATTATTTTTAGTACAATGCGAAAGTCCAGTTGTAATAAATAGGATATTTAGAAAATGATAACCATTATACCACAAAGATAATGGTGATATTATTAGTAAAATAAAAACTAAAATATCCGCCATATTTAGTTCAGTTCAGTTCAATAATTATTTTTTTGAGGTAGTACGTAATTGAGCACTTTATTGGACCGTTTTTAGGATGAGGAGCCAATCATTATTGTTATAGGAGGTTATTTAGTACTTTTCACCTCCGAGGACAATAATGAATGTAAAAAAACTTCTAGGACGTAAAAGTAATTCATATATTGCCGCCATAACTGTAATGTAGCGTGTAAAAGTTTTATGAGCTTTATTTAAAAACGTTCATTTTGTTTCTATTTTTGTTTGTAGACTAATTTTTTTTCGTTTTTAAAAGTTGTTCTAATTGTCAATTTTTGTGTTTATTTGTAAAGCTTTTACATTTTTGAGTAAAAGTGTGAAGCTATGGATGAATTCAATGACGACGATAATATGGAGTTAATTGGACGTTTGTTTTTTTTTTTCAATTAAGTATATAGCGCAGTTTATTTAATGAGTGCTACTTCAAAAAAATAGTGTATGCCATCCGGCTGAGAATGTCTTTATGTCTTGGCAATTTTACCCGACTCGCTTCGCTCGTCGGTAAATCCAATTGCCGTGGCATAAAGACACACTTCTCAGCCTTATGGCATAAATAACTATTGTTTTGTTTTATTCTTTTAGTCTACTTGAATAAAACTAGTTTTGATTTGTACTTTAAGTGCTTTGTCTTTTAAAGCAAAACATAAACCTTATTTTAATTGTTTGTAATACATACATGCATACATACACACACACAGTATTATATATATATATATATATATATATATATATATATATATATATATATATATATATATATATAATATATATATATATATATATATATATATATATATGATAGCCCCCCCTCTAAAGGCAACCGTGGCTACGCCCATGAATGAATTATTAAAGACTTTAGTTCTATAATTATTTTAATGACTAGCTAACAATTATTTTTGTGTAGCAATGACAATTCTCCCATCACTGTGGCCATCTTCAGGCTTAAAAACTAAAACTATATTAAAAACACTTCATATTAAAAAAGAATGAAAGCACAAAAACATAATTAACAACTTGACTAGAAAGATAAAATATGGCAGTATTTGTTAAAAAAAATCAACTCGTCAACAATAAATAAAAATAAAAAACCCATTCATTCTTCATTTAGAAATTGGTTGGAACATAAATGATACGTTAAATAGAGGGGGCATAGCCTATTTTAAAACATTAAGAGACTTAAAAAATCTTTTTTTGGGCTCTGTGTAACCTCATTGAAACCTCCTTTAAGAGTGAGTTAAGGTTATAATAAATAAATTGTTTTTGGCTTCCCGTACATTGTTTGTTTTTTTATTTGTATTTTTAACATTCTCCTTTATAATTTATTGTAATTTTGTACTGATTATTTGATTGTATTTATAATCAAAGGTGGTCAGGTTACTTTTTCGGTGTTTCACAATTTAACCTATAGGGCCTCTCTAGTAATAATATCTCTATGGGTTGGAAGATAAAATCCACCGAAAGTCGTAATAAATCGATGTAAATAATTCCTCTTAGTTGAATTAAAAGACAACGTATAAGGGATCTTTGTAAACTTTTATTCATTCCCGATCATATTTTTTTAATTTTCAATTTTTTCGATAACTCTCCTACTGAATAATCCGAAAAATTTCCGAAAGACTGCTCGTGTCGGCTCAAATTTCAAGAAATGTTCCAATTTTTTCCACTCCAGACGTGGTTTCCTAGTTTTTTTAAAGTCATCTAAAACGTGTTTCCATGCTTGCCATATGTCGTTGTGTTAGGGTAATGAAATTGAATTTAACGGAACAAATTAAGGTGTGTGATTGCATAAAATACGCTATAGATATTTATTAGATTATTTATTTAGTCGCTATGTTACGTCGAACTAATACAACAAATTTATTATTTTCAGACAAAAGTTACCTTTGAGATGAAAATTCTTATAAAAATATGAAATTACTAATAATTAATTAACAAATAACAACACCAAAATCTCTCCACAAAACCTTTATTAAAACCAGAGCCGGCTTTCGACCTCACGATCATCATCAGTGCCGGAGAGTTGAAGAAGGAGAATCCTAGTCTGACTTTTTAGGCAGAGTCATATAGCAGACTAAAAGTCCGCTATATGACTAAAAAGTCATATAGCCTAAAAAGTCAGACTAGGATTCTCCTTCTTCAACTCTCCGGCACTGATGATGATCGTGAGGTCGAAAGCCGGCTCTGGTTTTAATAAAGGTTTTGTAGAGAGATTTTGGTGTTGTTATTTGTTAGCTGTGTTTACTCCACTGCTCAGTTTTCTGTTAATAATTAATTAATTATTTTTATAAAATTAAAATTTAATTTAATTTTATAAAGTTATTTAAAAAATGCTTTACCTTGTCTGAACCATAGTTATTATATAATTTTTGCAACAACCCTACTTGGCTAGGAAGGGGGGCCCGGGATCCTCTCTGGCCCCCCTAGCTACGCCCATGAATTCACTAATTTATTTAAAATGAAGAATAAGTTTAATTTTTCAAAAAAAGGTAACTTGAAGATTAATTCGTACCTTGGTACAAAGTAACCCGTAACCCAATTTTTCATGTTCTACTTTTTTAAGAAAAGTAAGCGCTTTCAAGCGTTTGCAAAAACGCTTAAAGATATTTACTTTTACACGTCAATATATCTTGTGCTATCTCGACGTTTGAATCATGACAGGGTGCTCTTTAAAAACAATATGTTCATTTGACAGGCATTTCTAAAAAAAACCATGATTTCCAAAAAAAAGGTCCTTCTTTCTTTTGTTTAAGTAGCCGTATTTTTTGGGACGGAACAATAGTTTTGAGTAAGAAGAATGAGTTCGTGTGATTTTTAGAAATAGATAAAAGCTTTTGGTACTTAAACGAGTTCAGGGAACTTTAATATTTTCCATCATTTGATGGGTTTTTTTCGAAGTTTTAATTAGCTTTAAGGACTATTTGCTATTTTTATTGTGAATTTCCATAGGAAAAATTAGCTTGTGAGATTGGGGTGTAGATATAAATATATATATATATATATATATATATATATATATATATTATATATATATATATATATATATATATATATATAATATATATATATATATATTATGAGCTTGTTACATTGGAGTATAGACAGAGATAGTTTTTTTTTTTACATAGGGTGACTTATATTTTATAGTTATACAAAATATAAGTATAATATATAACTATAACTACTTATATAGTTATATTCTCCGACTTGTCTTGTGATTGCTGGATTTCCGTCCGAGTTTATCTCATATAAAACGTTAACGACACGCCTATCAGCGGTATTGACAAATATAAGGCTATATATGTATGTATGTATATATATATATATATATATATATATATATATATATATATATATATATATAATATATATAATATATATATATATATATATATATATATATACTACATACATACATACATACATACATACATACATACATACATACATACATACATACATACATACATACATACATACATACATACATACACACACATATATATCTATCTATCTATCTATCTGAAATAACTACTCAGATAATATATATCAGTACAGAATTACTTCCTTAAAAAACTCCTTAAAGTCAAGCAGAATTGTCTTACTTACCTATAGAGTAATAAGAATGTACCTAACCTATAGTTGTAATGTAAGTACAAGTAAAGATTGCAACTTGCAGATGCATAAGGATAAGTAAGTATAAAATTATGGAAAAATGCTGAATAAACAGTTGAATAAACAGTCTAGTTGAATAAACAGCACTTGCAAGAATAGAATAGATGAAATTAAAGAAACTAAAAAGTGCAATATTGTATATATGTTAAATATATATATTAAGTTAATGTAAGACTTACCTTATTCTTTGATCGTAAGTTTTATTCCATAAACTAAGCGTGCAATAATTTTTGGAGCACGCAAAAAGAAAAAAAATTTTAATTAAATTATTTTCCCCCTTATTTTTATCGACATTAAAAATCTGAAAGTAAAAAAAAAATTTAATTTTTGTTTATTTGTTCCTTTATTAAATCTTATACTTGCTTGCTTAAAAAAAACACACATATATATATATAATTATATATATTATTATATATATATACATATAAACAGATATACTTAAGAGAAGTCATGTTTGAATTCGTTTTTAATTTTACATATTTGTATTATATGAAACGCTAGTAATATTTGTAGGACTTTAAATTAATGTGTGAATAAAGGTTTGATTATTTATTGTTAATATTGGTTATCTATAAATCGCTTATCTTACGAAAACAATATAATATTGCACTTTTTATGACGATGTTAAAAGTCCAACGATAGTTTATTGTTTTATTTGTTGCCTTGGTGTAAAATGTGCATAGCCTGTCTCATAGATAAACTTTAAATTTACTATTACGTGTTACACAAATAATTTACTTTGTAAGTAATATGGGGGGAGCGGTAGTGTAACTACCAGGCAAGTAGGCCACGTTGTTGGGCCCTTTTTGCCAGCTCCCTAAGATATTATTATAATCCTTTTAATTTCAAGTGTACGTATATTTCATCTAATCTAGACAGAAGAGCCGTGAATTTCTATGGTTCCTCTCATGCTTTTTTCAAGCACTCATACATACTTTCACTGACTCTTATAGTCTAGTGAAAACTAGGAATACACGTGCCCTCGCTGTTAACCAAACCTCCACACACTTTAATCTACAAGGCAGACACGCTATAGTATTATAATGAATCTACTATGAGGGTCCTAAATTTGGCCTATACAAAGTTTCATTTCGGGCAAGTTATCTTTAACGAGTACCTAACAACGCACAGGCTCGAGACAACCGGCTTTACGTCCCTTCTGAAGGACGCAGAATTGTTATCCCTTTTATAAAAATCCCAGAGGCCCGTGCTGGGATTGAACCCATGACTAAATAAACTCGGAAGTTTAAAGTCCATTCATTCTGTGAATTGGCCACATACCTTAACCACTAAACACCACAAGTTAATAATTTACTAAAATTTAAAAAAAGTTATATTTTTTTACTTTTCCTCATTTAAACCGAATTTATATAGAAAATGTTTTGTGTTTGCAAAAAAATTCGAAACTGGGATGAATTATTCGTTTCAGATTTGTTTAAAGCCTCTTAAGTAGTTTTCACAAAGTTGACTGTTTGTTTGTGTGTGTATATTGTGTTTGTATGTGTGTGTATATATTTGTGTTTGTATGTGTGTGTGTGTGTATATTTGTGTTTGTATGTGTGTGTGTGTATATTTGTGTTTGTATGTGTGTGGGTGTATATTTGTGTTTGTATGTGTGTGTGTGTGTATATATTTGTGTCTGTGTATGTATATTTGTGTTTGTATGTGTGTGTGTATATTTGTTTTTATATGTGTATGTGTGTGTATATTTGTATTTGTATGTATATTTGTGTTTGTATGTGTGTGTGACTGTTAGGAATTATAGCTCAAATTTTTTTATGCTAGAGAGTTTAAGGCTTGTACAAAAATTAGTCTATAGGTGCAGTGGTGCTTCCAAAAAATAATTTATTATGACTTCATTAACCCACAATATAAATTTTTTCTGTGTTTTAAGATGAAAATGCGGTTAAACTTTTAAAGCAACCAACCTTGAAACCATCTGAGCATTAAAATAGTGCAAATAATGGTGTGCACTGCCAATTTTTACAATTATAAGCATTTCCCTTGAAAAATACAGAAACATTTAGTTAGGAGTAGTGCTTGATAATTGAGTAATGCTCAAGTTATAAAGCATAAACCGGATGGATATTAATATATATATAAGATAATATATATATATATATATATATATATATATATATATATATATATTATATAAACATGCCAGTATGGTAGCGCTTTAATTTATTTAATCTCTTACCAGATCACATAAGATATATTGTTGATCTAAAATACTACAACAAGTTCAAATCTGAAATTAAGTAAATTAACTGGCTGACTATTTCATTAAAATTTTCTTTTATTTTATGTTGTTTAATTTATGTATGCAAAAAATTGTTTTCTTTTCTTTTCTTTTTTAGTTAATGTATTTTTTATATATTACTGACATATTAGTAGTATTATTATTAGTATTAGTATTTTACTTTTTTTTAATTTCTTTTTATTAAATTTTATATATTTTTAACTACATAAATAAATAATATGTGAATCAATTAGGAAAAATTTATAATATTAAGAGACTAAGAGCCTCCTGTTTCAAGGATTACCTTTTTTGAGGCTCTGAAGTTAATAATCAAAAATTGTTAAGTGTTCT
Organism: Microvelia longipes; assembly: GCA_018340805.1. Classification (NCBI taxonomy): domain Eukaryota; kingdom Metazoa; phylum Arthropoda; class Insecta; order Hemiptera; family Veliidae; genus Microvelia; species Microvelia longipes. The sequence continues at coordinate 1,697,944 of JACMZG010000032.1, read as the reverse complement.
AAATTTTTGTCAAACTTTATGACTTATTTATAGTATGTATGTATTATATGTATATTGTATATTATATATATATAATATAATATATATTTATATATATATATATATATATATTATTAATATATATATTATATATATATATATATATATATATATATATTATATATAATATAATTATAATTATAATATATATATTATATATTATGTGTGTTGTGTGTGTTAACATAACATAATAAAGCATAATGGATTGTTAACCACGGAAACACGCATTCCAAAGGAAATTCGCCCGAAATGGAGACCACAGAGGGAAAATTTTTATCAGTTGACTTGTGTACTTTTTTTAATTGTTAAAAAATCGGAAAATAATCTATATGAGTTAAAAATTTTGTACAAGTGTGTACTTTTACACAAATAATAAGTACAACAAGTTTTGTATTAATAGAACTAATATATCTATGACTTTTATGATGTTGGATCATAAATGTTAGGTAGCATTTAGTGTGTTTAGTGCTGTATGGGTGACAGCTGATGATTAAAATGATGTATTTTCAATCTAAATACATCTAAAATCTACAATCTAAAATAATGAGGAAAAGTTCCGAGGTACCCTGTACCCGATTAAGTAAATCGAAAATTCACTAAGAAAGGAATTTAAAATTAGGAACTTCTCTAAACTTCCAGGTAGACCCTGGACATTAGTATTAACTGTACTATGAGCATAAAGTAAGACCTAAGGGATAAATTATTTGAGATAAGAGAGACTTAATCCTTAATTTTTTGGCTTATGAACTTTAAACTTAACATGTTAATGTTATACCTGAGTTCTTTGAAAAAACTTAAATAGCTGAAACTCACATAAGCTTCTTAATAATAATTATGATTTAATCTGTGTGTATTTTTAACTTGAAGATTTATTATCGTTTTACCAGAAAAATTTAAAATTTCATGGAAAGAGAAAAAAATAAATATTTATAAGGAAACATTGTTACATTTGAAAATTCATGTGACAAGGTACCCAGGCGTCCAGATTTCGGCGCAAGGATCTTGAATAAAGGGGATGACGCATATAGGAACATTTCTGACCCCATGGAAGTTGTTTCAGATAGAGAAATAGGAGCAAATTTACCTTCCCCATGATTTTTTTAATTTATTTATTTTTCATATTTACATTAAAATTATTTATGCAACATGAACATATTATTAGCATTAAACATAACGGTTAATTAAATAAAGAACTTAAGATTAAATATTTATGAACCATTCTCACCGTCAATCAAAAACTGGTGACTATTTCGATGCTGTGATAAATTACAGGAATCTTTCCACCTTTAAGGCTATAATGAAGATTAGAATGAATGAAGGTTATAATGAGAATAGAATGAATGAAGGTTATAATGAAGAATAGAATGAATGAAGGTTATAATGAAGAATAGATGAATGAGGTTATATGAAGGAATGAAGGTTATAATGAAGAATAGAATGAATGAAGTTATAATGAAAATAGAATGCATGAAGATTAATGAAAATAGAATGAATGAAGGGTTATAATGAAGAATAGAATGAATGAAGGTTATAATGAAGAATAGAATGAATGAAGGTTATAATGAAGAATAGAATGAATGAAGGTTATAATGAAGAATAGAATGAATGAAGGGTTCTAATGAAGATAGAATGAAATGAAGGTTATATGAAGAATAGAATGAATGAAGGTTATAATGAAGAATAGAATGAATGAAGGTTATAATGAAGAATAGAATGCATGAAGGTGTATAATGAAGAATAGAATGAATGAAGGTATATGAAGAATAGAAGAATGAAGGTTAATAATGAAGATAGAATGAATAAAGGTTATAATGAAGAATAGAATGAATGAAGGTTATAAGGTTATAATGAAGAATAGAATGAATGAAGGTTATAATGAAGAATAGAATGAATGAAGGTTATACATGAAGTAAAATAGAATGAATGAAGGTTATAATGAAGAATTAGAATGCATGAAGGTTATAATGAAAATAGAATGAATGAAGGTTTAAAATGAAGAATAGAATGAATGAAGGTTATAATGAAAAATAGAATGAATAAAGGTTATAATGAAGAATAGAATGAATGAAGGTTATAATAAAGAATAGAATGAATGAAGGTTATAATGAAGAATAGAATGAATGAAGTTATAATGAAGAAAGTGAATGTTATAATAATAGAATGAATGAAGAATGATGAATAGAAGAATGAGAATGATGAATGATAGAAGATAGAATGAATGAATAGAATAGAATGAATGTTATATGAAGAATAGAATGAATGAACGTTATAATGAAAAAAGGCGCCAAACGAAGGTTATGTTACAAGGTTGTTGAGTTTGCTTCTCAACTTTCTCTGTGCTTCTCGTGGATTGTTACATTTTGTGGTGCTTGTTAAGTCATTTGTGCTTATTTAATTTTAAATTTTGAACTATACTTAACCGCTTCAGTGAGTGATAATTTAAGCGTGTTTTGTTATAACCTTTTAAAGCAATAAACAATGGGAAACCATTGAGAGATAAGTTTGGCGTTTCTAAATTTTAAGACCTGCACTATTATAAGAATTGTAAGCATGCGCAGTTTGTACCAAGCATGGGCAATTGGTTTTTGACCCGTGTTTCGTGTTGTACTCTCTCTATTTTTTTAAAAATTATTTTTTTATTAATATGATAAACCCGCACTAATGACTCAGCGAAAATTTCGAAATATAATAAAACGCGGAAAAAAATTCGATCGGATTGAGATTTGGCACCCATGTGACTATGTATAAGTATAACATATGTGGCAAGTTTCATCTCATTATCAGCATTAGTTAAATTTTTATTAAATTACTTGTGTTCGTTTTTTAAACAATTGTAAAAAATTGGGAAATTGTCCAATTCAGTTGAAATTTGGTACAAGTGTATACCATTACGGAATAAATAAGTACACTAAGTTTCGTTTTAATACCACAAGTATATCTATTTATCGAGTTTTGTTGGATCATAAAAAATTAAGGAGCATTGAGCGTGGTCAAGGCTTTATGGGTGACCGCTAAGAATGTCTCGGATGAATTTACTATCTGAAGACGAGCAAAGACATATTTCCGAGGAGGAACCGATCCCGAAGCAGGGAGGATGAGCGTAGCGAATCCGATGTCATGAGAAAGTTTTATTTATACATTTGAAAATTCACTTATCCAGCCACGAGATGGTTTCGAGATGATTCGAAAAAAATTTCGAAAATTTCATAAAATGCGTAATAATGTTGCGTCTAATATGCTATTAAGCACGCATGAAACCATGAAAAAGGTTATATAAGTGCCAAGTTTTTATCTCATTATCAGCATTAGTTCAATTTTATCAAATGACTTGTGCACATGTTTTAAAAATATTGTAAATAGTCGGAAAATAATCTAAATAAATTAAAATTTGGTTCTCCTTAACGCAATAAATATGTACAATAAGTTTCTTTTTAATACGACAAGTATAGCTATGATTTTGGTTGGATTATAAGAGCTAAGCAGGATTGAACGTGGTCAGTGCCGCATGGGTGACCGCTGAGAACGAAACAGATGTATTTGCAGTATAAATTTGGCGAATTGTATATTCTGTGGATGAGCAAAACTATGTTGATTTAGGGGGGAGAGCGTAGCGAATACGATTTAGGGAGGATGAGCGTAGCAAATACGATATAGGGAGGATGAGCGTAGCGAATACGATTTAGGGAGGATGAGCGTAGCAAATATGATTTGATAATAAGAGTTTGGAGGTATCCCGTACCCAATTTTTTTCTACGGTATGTATGCATTTTTAAAATTCAAGAAATAGCTATAGTAAGTACGACCAAGGATTTTGAATAAAGGGTAATTACTACATTTTATCTAGTAATTTAATATAGAATTCAATAAACTAAGGAGTGCAACTAACGAATAACTAATTAAATGAAAAGTCTCTCCACATATAAAAAAATTTATTGGCAAAGCGCTTTCAACCTAGCTAGAGGCCATCATCAGTGCAAAACCGTTGAAGAAATAAAAAGGAAGACGAGTGAGTCTATGATTTAGCTTTAGATATTTAGATTCAGATATTAGATATTAGAGTCTGAATCTAATATCTAAGCTAAATCATAGACTCACTCGTCTTCCTTTTATTCTTCAACGGTTTTGCACTGATGATGGCCTCTAGCTAGGTGAAAGCGCTTTGCCATAAAGTTTTTTTATATGTGGAGAGACTTTTTATTTAATAGTTATTGATGAACTCCATTCACGCTCATTCTCAGATGTAACGAATAACTATTATTTTTTCTGTTTCAGGTGAGTATTTTTTATAATTGGGATATCTAATGTTTGAAAACTATAGCATCTTTGTGAGAATTTTTTTTATTTATTTATTTATTTATTTATATTATTATTACATAGCTATAATACATATAGATATATATTCGTCATTATAACACATAAAGATTAAGTTATAAAACAATAAAATACAATTGATTACATATTTAAATTAAAAAAAAAAAAAAAAAAAAAAAAAAAAATTAACGCAAACTGAAAGATTTTATCTTATATGTTCGTAGCAAGGATTTAAAGCAAAAAGAATAACACCCTAAGTCGATCTGCCAGAGGCAAAAATGTTTAATAAAGGGGATGACGCATGGACTTGCACGGATGGCAAGTCGATTTGCCATAAAAAAGTGACCTCATCGAAAACTAAAAAATAGAGAGAATTCAACACGTAACACACGTCAAAAACCAACTGCACGTGCTTGATACAAACTGCGCATGCTTACATTCTTATAACAGCGCAGGTCTTACATTTTAGAGGCAAAACTTATTGTTCAACTGTTTATTGCTTGATAGGTTATAACAAAACACCCTTAAATTATCACTCACTGAAGTGGCAAAGTATAGTCCAAATTTATAATTAAATAAGCACAAATGACTTAACAAGCACAAAATGTTAGTATTTCGAGAAGCACAGAAAAAAATTTGAGAATCGAACTCGACAACCTTGCTATATAACCTGCGTTTGGCGCCTTTTTTCATTATAACCATGGGAAGGTAAGTTTGCTTCTATTTCTCTATCTCATATGTCTTCCATGGTGTCAGAAAAGTCCCTTAATGCGTCATCCCCTTCATTTAAGATCCTTGAGTACAACACGCGGCTTAAATTAGTTGACAGCGTGAAGAAATTATGGGAGGGAGCCAATGATGTTATTCCTGGATGTTAAACCACGCCCTCAATTTCAAATCACCTTCCTTATTGGTTCCTCAACACTATTTTCCTACGCTGTCAACTGATATTAACAGCATAGAAAAATTTTTACTAGGGGTTAAATTTTGAAACATCGAAAAAGTAACCTGACCACTTTCGATTATAAATATAATCAAATAATGAGAACAAAATTACAATAACTTATAGTAAAACATTAAAAATACAAATCAAAACACAAACAATGTGCAAGAAATCGAAATAAATGTATTTATTATAACCTTAACTTACTCTTAAAGAAGGTTTCAATGAGGTTGCACAAAGCCCCTAACAGCCCCAAAAAGATGTTTCAGGCTTCTTAATGAATTCAACATAGGCTATGCCTCCTCTAGTATGTATCTCTATACCTAAAAAGATGTTTCAGGGCTCTAAATGTATTTAGATAGGCTATGCCCCCTCTAGTATATATCTCTATACCTAAAAAGATGTTTCAGGGTTCTAAATGTATTTAGATAGGCTATGCCTCCTCTAGAATATATCTTTATACCTAAAAAGATGATTTAGGGCTCTAAATGTATTTAGATAGGCTATGCCTCCTCTAGAATATATCTCTATACCTAAAAAGATAGGCTCTAAATGTATTTAGATAGGCCCTCCTTAGAAATGCTATGCTAAAAAGATGTTAGGCTCTAATTTAGATAGGCTATGCCCCCTCTAGTATATATCTCTATGCCTAAAAGATGTTTCAGGCCTCTCAATGTATTAGATAGGCTATGCCCCTCTAGTATATACTCTATGCCTAAAAGATATTTCAGGCCTCTAAATATATTAGATAGGCTATGCCCCTCTCTCTATGAGATGTTTCCTCTCAATGATTATTCTATATGCTCCTCTATGCCTAAAAAGATGTTTCAGGCCTATAAATATATTTAGATTGGCTATGCCTTCTCTAGTATGTATCTCTATGACACAAATGACTTCTTTAATGTGGGGCTAAGGCCCGCGAAAGGGCCCTCTGCGTAGCGACCAAAGCTAAAATCATCGTTGCCGCGAGGCCAGGGGCCTAAGTCTTTTTCCTTAAAAGATGGGATGGTCATTAAAGATGCACACCAGGACCTGTTTTATAGAAAAAAACTCAATTGGACCAATCGGAACACTTTTTGGATGTCATGGTCATCTACCTCCTCTATTCTCTGGCAGTCCGTTCAACTCCAATATTTATGTATGTTATTATATATTTAATGTACTATTAATAATATAAAAACAACATTAAAATTTACTGGGCATCCATATATATAAGTATATTTATACTTAATATATATAACAGCTTATGTATATATAGGATTAGGATTAAATATATTTTATCTTTTAATTGTTTCAAAAAATATGTTGTACCGTTTATCATTTGGTTTTGACGTAGTTGTGTTAACTTGAGTTTTTTTATTTAAAATTTCTTTCCAATTAATCTGAAAAAATATTTTTATGACTCATTGGTTAAGAATTTGTGTTCTTTTAAAATAAGATTCTATTATTGGAGGGATTGCGCGTGCATTTATGTTGTAAATAAAACGGGTACGGGATACCTTAATATTATTCTCTTTATATTGGATTAGGTATCTGTGTCCATAGCCGTGGTCATATAGTACTGTACTTCAGCACTGGAGGTCCGGGGTTCACAGCCCGGGCTATGCTCTCAGTTTTTTTTAAATAAAATTTGATGTGAATAGATTTCGCCAACTTTAGCTTTACTTTGAGCCTGGTCGATGTGACCCACCCGAGGTGGTCCCCGCAGGGCGAATACCCTGAAGGGTCCAATTATTACAGGCATTATAATTATTATTATTAGATTAGGTACGCCCTCAATCATCCTTTCGGATTCGTTTCGTTTGCTCTCTAGGTATGAAAACTACCTAATTTAAATTGCAATACGTTCATCGGACTCGCTTTGCTCGTTCTCAGAACATAGATACGTTTGATTATATATTATATATATTATATATATATATATATATATATATATTATATATATAATATAATGATACTACCGAGTAGTTGACACTTTATAATTGTGCGAGAGACACCTAGGAAATGTAACAAGCCAATTGCATTGCTACATCTGGAAACTGTTCCGTTTGACATTCGTCATAATTGCTGGCTCGACTTAATGTCATGTCCCACTCTGTTTCGTTACGTCTAACTCATCAGGGCGCTGACAGAGCCTGAACTCACTCTGACCTTCAATTAATACCGAAGAATGCTACATCTTTAAACTGTTCGTTAAAAAAATGTAATGTTAAGTATTTACTAGAGACGAGCGGTGCTCTCTTACCAAATGTAACAATGTAATACGCAAATGTACATGGAAATTTAACAAGCAAAAAGCAGTTCAGGCTCTGTCAGCGCTCTGATGAGTTAGACGTAACGAAACAGAGTGGGACATGGCATTATGTCGAGCCATCAATGATGACGAATGTCGAATGATGGAACAGTTCCCAGATGTAGCATTGCATTTTGCTTGTTACATTTCCTAGGTGTCTCCCGCACAATTATATTGTGTCAACTTTTTATGTTTTTCAAAACACGGTAGTATCAAATGATATTGGGATATTAATTCGACGATAATAAGTGAAGCAAGTGTAAGTTACACTTAGTTTTGGAAAGGTTATTAAGTTTTGATTTTACAACACTCGGAGCCTTCTATGGAATTACTGTGGTACTTACAAGGAATCGGAAAGGAAGGTTTTTATAGAATCGGTCAGGACGATTTCGTGCAATAATGTTCAATGCCGGAAATTAGAAGAATAATGGAAGTTCTAGGAATATTGAATAAACCAGAAGAGGTATAGAGATAATATTACTACAGTCTATCGTTTAGTTTAAAAATCTTGACAGGTCAGTTTAGACACCACTGATTCTTAAGAAGAAAAAAATCCCTGCAAGAAGGGAGCGGGAAAAACTATGTAAACAAATCATGTTATTTTACCCGTATTTTTTTGACGATGTTTTTTTACATTTCTTTGGTGCAGTTTTATTTAAAATATCATTTTTAAGATTAATTTGAAAGTAGTTTTCAAAACGATGTAATCAAATGAAGAACTACAAACGATGTGAACGATTACCGGGAAGAAGGTTTTTTCCCTACAGCGGTTATTGTGGTAGGGATTTTTTTTTTCTCTTTTTAAATGAGAGGTAGGCAGCGGCTTCTCTGATTGGTCAATCCCCGAAATACTTATGACCATGGGGATTTTTAAACTAAACGATAGACTGTAGAGGTTGAACTGAGGATTATTACTATTGGTTGAATTTTGAAACATCATTAAAATAACCTGACCACCTCCGCTAAAAATGTTATCAAATAATCAAGAAAAAAATACTGTAACTTATATAGAAGATTGTTAAAAATACAAATCAAAACACAAAATATGTGCGGGAAGCCGAAAGCAATAGATTTATTATAACAGTAACTCACCCTTGAAGGAGGTTTCAATGAGGTTACACAGAGCCCCTGAGAGCCCCAATACGATGTTTCAGGCCTTTCAATGTATTAAGGTAGGCTATGCCCCCTCTCGCATAGAGATATATACTAGATGGGGCATAGCCTATCTTAATACATTGAGAGGCCTGAAACATTTTTAGTGGGGCTCTCAGGGGCTCTGTGTAACCTCATTGAAACCTCCTCTAAGCGGGAGTTAAGGTTATAATTAATCAATTGTTTTCGGCTTCCCGCAGATTGTTTGTGTTGTGATTTGTATTTTAAACATTCTACTATATAATTTACTGTTTTTTGTTCCGTTTATTTGATGATAATGAAATGTGGTAAGGTTACTTTTTCGATGTTTCAAAATTTAACCAATAGGGCCCCTCTAGTAATATATCTCTATGACCTCTCGTATATTTCTCGTATATCTCTATGAGAAGAGGAGTGAAGTTAGGTTTTTAGACGATTTAGGCTGCAAGAAAATAAATAGAAAGAAAATAGGCTCCCCCTCCCTTTTCCATCATTAAGGCGCTGAGGTTCGCAACCTGGGTAAATTGTCTTTGAAAGGCGTGCTTTCTATCTATTATCGATTCTAGATAATCGATTATTATTATTTTATGTATCGATTATAACAAAACTATCGATACTTATTCAGCTATCGAGAGATGCACTGTCTGCAAAAAACGATAAAGTTATGTCCGGTTTGAGTTTCATTTTATAATTACATAATTAAGTTTTTATTAATTAATGTTCGTTTATTTATTTATATCCTACACTATCTTATCTATCGATTTAAAATTTAAAAAAAATCGGGTACGGGGTACCTCGGAACTTTTCCTCATCACATCAAATTCGCTACCATCGTCCTCCCAACTTCGAAATCATTCGGTCGTCCTCAGAATATAAAATTCTAGCGCGGTGGTCCGCATGTCGGGCGAATTTCCACGCGTGTTTTCGTGCTTGACAACA
>JACMZG010000032.1:1660788-1683288 GCA_018340805.1 Microvelia longipes | reverse complement strand
GTCAATCAATAAAACCAGAACTTATGCTGATACTAAAATATAACTTCGTATTTTTGTTAACCATAATTAGTAATAATAATAATAATAATAATAACGCCCGTTTTAGGGCCTTTCGCGTTAGATTTTAATATTAATAAGACTGGACACTTCAATGGTATTTATACAACTAATATATTATATGACATGACATTAATAATTAAAACATCAAATATCTATCATTACGGCCCTTCAGAGTATTCGCCCTGCGGGAACAACTTCGGGTGGGTCACATCTACTATGCTCAAAGTAGAGCTAAAATTGGCGAAATCTTTTTACATCAAATTCTATTCATAAAAACTGAGAGCATAGCCCCGGCTGTGAACCCCGGACCTCCGGTGCCGAAGTCCGGTACTATACGACCGCGGCTACGGAGGCAGATACTTAGTAGTACAAACCTAATGAAGATTTGTGATTTTTTGAAATATATATGGGCTCATTATTGAGGGTTGATGACGTCACACAATCTTCATAAACTATACGGATCGGGACATTGAAAAGGTTGATTTTTGTACCAAGTTTCATGTCGATCCAAGGAAGTGTTCGATAGTTATCGTGTCCTATAGAAACTCGTCTAGTATTCATACATACACACACACACACACACACACACACACACACACACACACACATATATATATATATATATATATATAATTATATATATATATATATATATATATATATATATATATATTATTATATATTATTATATATATTGAACAGTTAAGATCATCAAACCAAAATAATAATAGGTGATAAAAATAGAAATTATAAGGTATATAAATTGAAATATAGAATAGTAACAGTCTTCAGCTTCAAGCTGTACAGCTTCTTGAAGACTGCGAAAATTATATATAAGGAAATATAAAAGCAAATAAAAATAAGCATAAGTGTAAATAAAAATAAAATAATATACGTAACATGATGTATAATTATTGTCAAATTGTAAGGAATACTGTGTAAGAATTAAATAAAGATATTATTAATCAATAAAACGCTGAACTGTGAGTAAATGATTAAATATAAACAACAGTCTCTCCACTAAATGTAAAATTTATTTACAGAGCCGGCTTTCAACTGTAAACAGCCATCATCAGTGCCTACAAACAATGTAAAAGATAAATAAAATAATAATATAACAATATAACCAAAATAAACAAAAGTACAAGTCAAAAAATAAAAAATTCTGGCGCGGTGGTCCGCATGTCGGGTGAATTTCAAAAACATTGAAAACGACACCCTACTCGAAATTTAATTTTCAACGACCGTAATGTTGGTTTTCTATATTTTTTGTGGTTTTTTTCGACTTTTTGGTAACTTAAAGTGGTCGTATCGTCTTCGGACCGGTTTCATTCGATTCAGCGCCCAAAATTACATAGAAAACGACACCCTACTCGAAATTTATTTTTTATCGACCTAAATTTTGGTTTTTGGTCATTTACAATGGTTTTTTCGATTTTTAGGTCACTTAGAGTGGTCATATCGACTTTGGACCGGTTTCATTCGATTCAGCGTCGCAAAAAACATAAATATTGACCTTTTTCGCGGCAAAAAATATTAACCCTGAATTTTGCTGATTTTTTGAAAATTTCGCTGACTCAGCAAACCGGGTTAATGACGTCACAAAAACTGGTTTTCAATAGGGTTTGTGTCCTCCCGAAGGTTGATTTTTGTACCAAGTTTGGTTAAAAAATATTAATCCGTTCGAAAGATAGAGTGTTTACAAGAAAGTGTCTAGAAATACATATATATATATATATTATATATATATATATATATATATATATATATATATATATATATATATATATAAAGTCTCGCGAAATTTTTTTTCGTCATTAGGGACCTCTGAAACGGATTTGTGTCGTGGTGCGAGGTTCGAATTCCGCCATGACGCCTAGGAAATTTGCTAAAAGAATACAAAAATAAAAACAAAAAGAACATACCGGTGAGGTGCGAAAGTCCGGTAAGATGACCTCTTTGGAAAGTCTGGAGATCCTGAGGAACAAAGAGAATCTAGGAGACATGTTACTCAATAAAACGGGGGAACTGGGGGCGGCGTCTGTAGTTATGCGAACGCTGGCTAACGCTCCTAGACCCCCAGATTTAAACCTCTGTCTCAAATGAAACAAACTGTTTAATTTTTAACGTTTTCTTTCGCACCTCACCGGTATGTTCTTTTTGTTTTTATTTATTTGTATTTCTTTTTTATTTTTTTATTTGTACTTCTGTTTATTTTGGTTGTATTGTTATATTATTATTTTATTTATCTTTTACATTGTTTGTAGGCACTGATGATGGCTGTTTACAGTTGAAAGCCGGCTCTGTGAATAAATTTTACATTTAGTGGAGAGACTGTTGTTTATATTTAAAGATATTATTATTATTAAAAGTTAATATTAAAAAATGTGAGTAAAACATTACAACAATTAAGAAAAGAAAAATTAATAAACTGCGTAGGCTTCCGCGGTTATTGTCATGAAGATTTAGGTCTTCCGGTGGTGACCGTGTCAATGTAGATGAAGAAACGTCGGATCGCTTCCACTGTGGGAGGCATCTTCAGGGATGTAGGACATTATGGATAGAAACACAATGCTCTATAAAACTGAACTGAACAATTCAGTTTTGTAGAGCATTGTGTTTTTTTTAATAACTTTTCTTTTTTTTATAAATTACATAATACATAATTAAATATGACATAAAGGATTGAGTGCCACACTAGAGGATTGCAATATCCTGTGCTGTGTGGCACGTACTTAAATATTTTTTAATCCATTTGTAATGGACTAAATGAATTTAATCCAGTTTCTATCCATGATGTCCTACATCCCTGAAGATACCTCCCACAGTGGAAGCGAAACGTCGGATTATTCATCTACATTGACGTGGTCACCACCGGAAGACCTAAATCTTCAAAAGAAAAATTGTCATTTATAAACAACGTGATTTTTTATAATCAACGTTTGATGTTTTGAAGCTCTGACGATCTCAACCACTGTGGCGGTCGACACGGTTAGCGCCAGTACAGCGTTGAAAAGATTTGCCCTTCTTACCCTAAAAAACCCGGAAGATAAACTTAACCTTTGGGTCAATTTTGGAACTTGATTTTTTTTATAGAACCCTTTCACATTTGAGAGACCCCTCAAAAAACCGGGTTATGGGGTCAAGGTAGCGCGTGCCGACCTAAGAACCTTTTTTAAAGAATGAAAAACTTGTACCTTTGAATAGGGTCTTATCCCTTGTGTCCCTTATCAAAAGGTCCTAAAAGGTTGTTCATCTCTAAATACCTTATGATGTAATTTTCGAAGTACCTGTTGGACCTAAAAAAAAATGTTTGGAGCACATACAAAACTAATACTACTTTCCTTCATTAATACTATGGGTATATTGGGATTAAAAATCCGAAACTGAAATTTAAATAAATAAATAAATTGTTTATTTATATATAAATACCTGTTTACAAAGATTAAATTACAAATAAATAAAATAATATATATTGACCATTTGTGTCGCATAAGCTCAAGGCTTGAGCGCGACACGAGTCTACTCCTTATATCTAATGGTTATATCTACTCCTATATCTAATTAAATAAAGTAAAAAGTATAAAAAAGTATTAATTTATAAATTTAAGTTTAAACAAACAAAAAAAAGCATAAAAAATAAATATATTGCCTAATACCTATATTAGGTACCTATGAATTTTTTTAACTTATTTTTAAAGGTCTTGTAAGGAACAGTAGAAAGAATGTGTATGGGCAAGTTATTGTACAGTCTAGGATCTATGAAAGCACTGTGATTACACGCAGCTGATGTTCTGCAGCTAGGCGCAACTATCCTCTCATCGTCTTGGCTTCTAGTCTGATATTTATGCTCTAAAAAAACTAAAAGTTTGTACCCTGTGTTGAATAGGTTTGAGAGCTGTGATCCGAAGGGTAAATAAATAAAACTACGTTCTTAGTGGAGACGTTTCGACCCTACTGGTCGTAATCATTCATAGTTAAAAAATAAAATAAAAGTCGGTAAGATTCATTATAACCCCTAAGGGGAAAAGTCAAGAAAATCAAAAGGTATCACCTCATCATCCAAGTCAAGCAAAGAAACTGATAAAATATGACTTGGATGATGAGGTGGTACCTTTTGATTTTCTTGACTTTTCCCCTTAGGGGTTATAATGAATCTCACCGACTTTTATTTTATTTTTTAACTATGAATGATTATGACTAGTAGGGTCGAAACGTCTCCACTAAAAACGTAGTTTTTATTTATTTACCCTTTGGACCACAGCTGATATTTATGTCTGAATAATAGAAAATTACAAATTTTTCTTAATTAATAAAATCTGTTTAAATTTGTACAAGTCTCTTATGTAAGGAACATTAAAATCCTTAAAAACTTGGTCTGAAGCATATCTTATGTTTTTCTCTAAGCAGATTTTAATAATTCTTTTCTGTGTTATTTCCAATAATTCATACTGGATGGCACCAAGTCCGCCCCATCCTAAAATACCGTACTGAAGGATGGACTGGCAAAGTGCTAGATATACTGTGTTCATTTCCAATGAATTATCTGTTTTACGTGTTTTCAGACCCTCTGAGTAGTTTTCACTAAGTTGTCTGTTTGTTAGTGTAATAAGCGTAGTGAAAAAGATTTGGTGGAAAAATATTCCGATGTGCCCATTTATTTTTGTTTCGTATTATAATATTTGAGGTGGATTACTCCAAATAGATATTTTTCAAGATGGGTCAGATGTCTCATGGACATTTAGTTTCAGTGAGGGTACACACTCTATCGCATATATATTAACCTTTCCAAGAGATTCTTGGTAGAGGTGGTGTAGACTAAGGAATCGGGGCTGGCAAGAAGGGCCCAACAACGTGGCCTATTTGCCCGGCTTTGCCTCCCCACCCTATTACTACTACTACACCCTATCGCAATGCATTAGGGTGCTAGAAACAATTGTGTTGGCATAAAGACGTAATACTAGAGAGAATATTCCCTAAAAATTTATTTGGAGGCTTAAATCATTTTTGCTGGCATAGATATTTATTACTGGAGGTGGCATACGTTATCCTTATACACTGAAAGGCTTAAAACATCATTACAGGCACAGAGATATATTACTAGAGAGGTCATACTTTATCTCTAACATTGGGAGGCTTTACATATTATTTCAGCTATGGAGATTTATAACTAGACGGGGTCATACTTTATCTATGTCCATTGGGAGGCTTAAAACATTTTTCAGTCATAGACATATATTACTAGAGGAAGCATACTTTATCTGTGTCCATTGGGAGGCTTAAAACATTTTGCAGGCATCAAGATGTATCACTAGACAGTGCATTATGTATCTCAAATCATAGACATATATTACCTAGAGGGGTCATACTTTATCTATGTCCATTGAGAAGCTTAAAAACATTTTTCAGTCATAGACATATATTACTAGAGGAAGCATACTTTATCTGTGTCCATTGGAGGCTTAAAACATTTTGCAGGCATCAAGATGTATCACTAGACAGTGCATTATGTATCTCAAATCATAGACATATATACTAGAGGGGTCATACTTTATCTATGTCCATTGAGAAGCTTAAAACATTTTTCAGTCATAGACATATGTTACTAGAGGGGTCATACTTTATCTGTGTCCATTGGAAGGCTTAAAACATTTTGCAGGCATCAAGATGTATCACTAGACAGTGCATTATGTACCTCAAATCATAGACATATATTACTAGAGGGGTCATACTTTATCTATGTCCATTGAGAAGCTTAAAACATTTTTCAGTCATAGACATATATTACTAGAGGAAGCATACTTTATCTGTGTCCATTGGGAGGCTTAAAACATTTTGCAGGCATCAAGATGTATCACTAGACAGTGCATTATGTATCTCAAGTCATAGACATATATTACTAGAGGGGTCATACTTTATCTATGTCCATTGAGAAGCTTAAAACATTTTTCAGTCATAGACATATATTACTAGAGGAAGCATACTTTATCTGTGTCCATTGGGAGGCTTAAAACATTTTGCAGGCATCAAGATGTATCACTAGACAGTGCATTATGTATCTCAAATCATAGACATATATTACTAGAGGGGTCATACTTTATCTATGTCCATTGAGAAGCTTAAAACATTTTTCAGTCATAGACATATGTTACTAGAGGGGTCATACTTTATCTGTGTCCATTGGAAGCTTAAAACATTTTGCAGGCATCAAGATGTATCACACTAGACAGTGCATTATGTATCTCAAGTCATAGACATATATTACTAGAGGGGTCATACTTTATCTATGTCCAGTGAGAAGCTTAAAACATTTTTCAGTCATAGACATATGTTACTAGAGGGGTCATACTTTATCTATATCTATTGGTTGGCTTAAAACATTTTTCAGTCATAAAGATGTATCACTAGACAGTGCATTATGTACCTCAAATCATAGACATATATTACTAGAGGGGTCATACTTTATCTATGTCCATTGGTTGCCTTAAAACATTTTTCAGTCATAAAGATGTATCACTAGACAGTGCATTATGTATCTCAAATCATAGACATATATTACTAGAGGGGTTAAACTTTATCTTTGTCCTTTTGGAAGCTTAAAACATTTTGCAGGCATAAAGATGTATCACTAGACAGTGCATTATGTATCTCAAATCATAGACATATATTACTAGAGGGGTCATACTTTATCTATGTCCATTGAGAAGCTTAAAACATTTTTCAGTCATAGACATATATTACTAGAGGAATCATACTTTATCTGTGTCCATTGGGAGGCTTAAAACATATTTCAGTCATAGACATATGTTACTAGAGGGGTCATACTTTATCTATGTCCATTGGGAAGCTTAAAACATTTTTCAGTCATAAAGATGTATCACTAGACAGTGCATTATGTATCTCAAATCATAGACATATATTACTTGAGGGGTTAAACTTTATCTTTGTCCTTTTGGAAGCTTAAAACATTTTGCAGGCATAAAGATGTATCACTAGACAGTGCATTATGTATCTTAAGTCATTGACATATATTACTAGAGAAGTCATACTTTATCTATGTCCATTGGTTGGCTTAAAACATTTTGCTGTCATAGACATATATAACTAGAGGGGTCATACTTTATTTTTGTTCATTTGGAGGCCTAAAACATTTTGCAGGCATAAAGATGTATCACTAGACAGTGCATTATGTATCTCAAGTCATTGACATATATTACTAGAGGGTCCATACTTTATCTATGTCCATTGAGAAGCTTAAAACATTTTTCAGTCATAGACATATGTTTCTAGAGGGGTCATACTGTATCTATGTCCATTGGTTGGCTTAAAACATTTTTCAGTCATAAAGATGTATCACTAGACAGTGCATTATGTATCTCAAATCATAGACATATATTACTAGAGGGGTTAAACTTTATCTTTGTCTTTTTGGAAGCTTAAAACATTTTGCAGGCATAAAGATGTATCACTAGACAGTACATTATGTATCTCAAGTCATAGACATATATTACTAGAGAAGTCATACTTTATCTATGTCCATTGGGCAGCTTAAAACATTTTGCTGTCATAGACATATATTACTAGAGTGGTTAAACTTTATCTTTGTCCATTTTATAACATTAGGGGTCTATTTGATAAGTTCAACACATAAATAGCCCTTAGAACATTTCATAGGTACCGTTGTGATCTTTTATTTCTTTTGGTGGTTCATCTAAGTAGGGTAGAACTCAAAAACAGAAGATTAACACAAGACATTTTATAATTAAAAATAAACTAAATTTTACAAACACAAGTCTGAACGTATACATTAATTAATTAATAAGCATGATGATTACATCTTTTTAAATTTAATTAAGATTATATATTAAATTTCTTTTCCTTGTACATATTTACAAATAATTATTGATCAACTTACGAGACCATTCTATCTGAGTATTGCTAGCACTATTTCTTCAGAAACTTTACTTTACTAATGAAACTAATATAATAATTATCTTTAAAAAGAACTAATGAAACTCACAATAACTTTTCCATTTACATAACTATAACTTTACCAAAAGACTGAGCCCCTTCCTTTTGGTCGAGGAGCTTTTTATTTAATTGAATCAAAACAAATTGACGTTATGATCTATTATTAGTATCATGACATCAAATTTGTTTATATAATAAACAGTTTTATTATAAATTTGTTTATTTGTTTATATCTTTAGTGACCTTAGATTAATAAATCTAGTTTCCTAAAATTAGAAATGTTTTGATTTATAAATTAATAATTTAATATTATTAAAATGCAGTATGATTAAATTCTTATTATCTTCCTTATGAAAATTCGCAATTTTACATGCATCAAACAGCTGCATCCATCAAATTGCTGTATATGTTATATGCCCTTCGCATGAAAATAAAATCTTAGTAGAGTATCGATAAGATTTTCATTTTCCTTGAATGAGTGAAGAGTTGTTGAAGAACAGTGTGCTCGTATTTGAGGTGTTGCTTCTGTCAGCTGTGGGTGTTTTCAATGAGAAAAGTCTTGTCCAAAGTAGTTGAGTTTGTGAAAGGTTGTGGACGCACATCGATCCATAGTAGTGAGTTGGATCCATAATGATGAGAGTTCATGAAGGTATAAGTGGTCGATGTTTCGGGTGCTCTGTAAGTTCCTCATTACAATATATATTTACAAAGTGATAGTGGCTTTTTACCTTGTGAAAACAATATTAAATGATATTTTGATCGAACATATAAATGAAATGTGGCTATAAATATAAGTTAACTCTTTAAGGTGGCTATAAAATATCTTAAGCTAATATACTTGAAAAGAATATATGATAATGTCTTATTAATATAATAAAATAATAAGAAAATGATATAACGCTATTTTTTTTTTTTTTTTTTTTTTTTTTTATAATTAAATAAATTTAATGGAAACATTTAAAGTATCTATAAATATTTTGTAAATCTCTTTAGACGATTTATAAAATGTTTAATGAAGTTATGTAATTAATGATTAAGATTAATTTTATGTACAAATATAAAATTTAAACGTAAATGTTTTATAATTCCTTTACAAACGATTTGTAACGCATGTATATATGTCTTATATACATATATACTTAGCTAAACCAATTCCTCTATTTCACAACTAAATTTGTGTGAGTTATATTGAAAATTATAAAAACGTGAGAGCGTAATAATAAATCTTGTTAAATTTACGATCCTTAGATTTACTTTGTATCTTTACGCTGAAGCAAAGTATAACCTCTGCATGGCCGACTCATCTTGTCAACTTCTTGTTGGATGGAAAGAATGCTCTGATCAGCAAAACTATATTTCTTTAATGAGTAAAATTACACCTAACTAGAATAAAATATTTGTCTTATTTATAGCTAATCTATCATTTATAAAATAAAACAAAAAGAAATATGCGTATTTAGTTGATTTAATCTTAAAATCAGGTTAAAATGAAGAAACAATATCTTTATTTATAAAATAATTGAATAAAATGTACATCTTTAAACGAATATAAAACTCTGCGACCTAAATGTAACGTTATAATAAATTTAAATTTTATCCCTGACATTGCCGTATTTACGGACTCTATTCTTCCGTGCGTATTCATAAATTTATGAATGTAATAGCTGCTTGAAAGAAAAGCAATGAAACATATATATATATACTAATTACATGCTAATAAAAGTCTGAGATAAATAGGTTGAGTTGAATTGCTCTAAATTTTAGGTTTTACTAGGGCATCTTCCCCGAGAATAATAACGTTTCAGACGTGTAATATGAACGACATCAGTCTTTCCCTTACTGAGGGCTATTTCGTATGCATTATCGCCGCATGCCCTTATGACGCGATAAGGTCCATCATAATGGTGCCCTAATTTTGATTTAAGCCGGGGCGAAGCTTCACTAAGACTAAATCCTTTGGCCTAAACTTTAAAGGACGAAAGTTTTATCATGCGCCGCCTTGTTCTTCAATTGAGATTTGGACCACTGACACATTGTAGCTCTGATCTCATTTAACATACGTATATTCTCAATTAAATCCGGGCTTGTTGTCGATGGTAAAATTGCTAAATCGACTGCCTTCCGCGGCTCACTTCCAGTGAGAAGAAATAAAGGACTATACCCTGTTGATAAGGAGACTGTGCTATTATAACAAAATATAGCAGCCTGTAGACATCCTACCCAATCCTTCTTAGCTCCTATATAAGGGATTAAATTTTGATACACTGAAGCATTTGCTCTTTCAACATTTCCCTGAGAAAAAGGGCTATATGCTGTGCTAAAATTATGCTCTATGCCAAAACCAGCGCAAAACTCCTTGACGAATTTTTTTTGAAATGACTACCATTATCTGTCTGAATGCAACCCGGCACCGAAAACTTATAAATAACCTCCTCTAGTAAAAACTTTATCACTTGTTGTGCATCCGCCTTCGGGACTGCACGCGCGATTAAATACTTCGTAGCTAAGTCTGTACACAGTAAAATATATCTCTTTCCTTTGCATAAGTTATGGGGACCACTAAAATCTAAAAATATTCTCAAAAGGTACGCCCTTAACAGGAATATGTCCATGATAGATCACATGATTTCCTGTCCTATCGTATTTTATTCGTTGACATGTATCACAAGTCTGAACATATGAGACTACATCATGATAGAGAGACTCCCAATAATACTTCCTCTTAATCGTACTAACCATGCGCGAAATACCTGGGTGCCCTCCCATATTAGATGAATGATATTCATGTATGACGTCATCAACTAAGGAGCGTGGGACAGCGACTAGGAGCTGCGTCTTCCCACCAAAATAGTGCTTATAAAATAATATATCATCATTGCCGATAGTATATCGTCTAGACTTTCTCAAAATTGTCTTCTCAGCTACTTCTGGATTCAAAATTGCCTTATAAATTGCACCTAAGAAGTCATCTTGCTTCTGGACTGTAGCAAGATTGCCTATGAATAATTGATTAGTTGCCTTCACAACTTGACTGTGAGTGTTGATAATAGAAGTTTGTTGTACATCCTTGTCTGAGCTCATAGAGTCACGTGACCCCGCCCGAGGACGTAAGACAGCCGCCACTTCCGCATCCTCTGTGTTGCTACGAGACAATGCATCGGCTACGCCCTGAAAACTTCCTGGCTTATATTTTATCGATAGGTCGAAATCTAGTAACTTAGCTGCCAGATGATTTAATCGCGAGTTTGCATGCCTCAGCGTTTTATCGTAGATAAGACACTTGTGGTCTGTGTATACCGTGAAATGTATACCAAGCAGCAACTCGCGAAATTGCTGACAGCCGAAAGTGACAGCCAAGAGCTCGAGCTCTGATACCGAGTAGCGCTTCTCCGCCGGTCTAAGCGCTCGCGAAGCAAAGCCAATGGGTTTTAGTAGCTTAGTCACTGGACACTTCTGGTGTAATGCCGCCCCCAAACCGGAACGACTTGCATCTGTCAGCAAGTACGTTTCAGCCGTTTCATCAAAGACCGACAGTAAAGGGGGGAAGTGAGAATCTGCTTGATTTTAACAAATGCGGATTCACACTCATCTGACCATGAAAACTTCTTCTGTGTTGTAACCGCAATTAAAGGCGCTGAAATAGAAGCCAAATCCTTGCAGAACTTCCTGTAGAAATTCACAAGACCCAAAAAGGATCTAACCTGCTTAATGCTCCGGGCCTACCAAAATTTTGCACCGCAGTGATATTCTTTTGACAAGGGCTGGTACCGTTCTTACTAATATCAAACCCTAAAAACTCTACCTTCCTAGTACCAAAAAAACACTTATCCGTACGTAATTGGATGCCATATTGACTTACTCTTGCCAAAACCTTCTCTAAATTTGAAATAAATTGCTGAAACGTGTCCCCAAACGTTACAAAATCATCAATGTAGTATACAAAACTAGTATACAAGAGATCATTAAAACTTGCACTTATCGCACGTGCAAAAAGGGAACTTGATATTTTAAAACCCTGGTAAAGCCCTAAAAGTATATAAATTATCGCGGGATTTGAACCCGGTATACTGCTGGCACTCAGGACTAATCGCTAACTGATTAAAAGCACTCAAAATATCCATGCTAGCAAAATAATCATGATTACCTAAGCAACCTACTAGAGTGGGAAGATGACCTAATGGGTATTGATCACCTTTCACGTATTTATTAAGCTGACGGTAATCGACAATTAATCGGGGTTCCTTATTCTCTTTTCGTACTAAAAAAGCTGGTGATGAAAACGAAGTTCTACTTTCCTGTATTATGCCTGCTTTCAAATAAGTTTTTAAAATACTGTCCATATCCTCTACATCCCTGGGGGACAACTTCATAGGTCGTGACGTAACATGTGCATTCTCATCCGTAAGCTTGAAACTCACTGGTTTCAACTTAGATAAACGAAGTCGACTCTTATCCGAAACAAAAACGTGTCTATATTTACGCAAAACCGTTGCAATCTGATTACGCTGCTCTACGGGAAGATCTGGGTTAATGAACAAAGGGCGACCATCTAAGTCACAGACCTGCAGAATTGCTGTGTGGATCGACTGACAATACATTAAGGGGCTTAGCTCGGCTTTGCTGGTGCTCTAAAGCGCCTAAATATGCTCCCGCAAGGAGATGCTTAGTCGAAGTGGTTGTATTAACCATAACCACAGACTCGATTCCTTACTACGCTGTAAGGTATGACAATGAATGCCCGTCGAGACAATAAATTAAAATCCGAACTCATTGAATACTCATCCCCCGGTGCGCCCGAAGAACGGCACAGCACAGGCACGACTAAAGACTCACGCGGCTTAACAACTACATCTCTACTTAACTGTATGCCTAGCTGACTATTATTCTTACCCCTAGCATCCTCTAAAGAAGTCTTAACCCACGTCGAGTGCATACGTACGTATAAAACGTCACGCCCAGCCTGAAAAGAAATACGCCTTTGCTCAAAATCTAGATTTACCCCGTACTGAAGTAAAAAGGGCGTGCCTAAAATTACTGGCTTTAATAAATTATTCGCAACATAAACTATACATGTAAAAACCGTATCCTGAAGCTGAAATTTGAGCTCTGTCATACCCGTAATGTCGAGTTGAGATTTAGACGCCCCATGTACTGAAAAATCGTCTGGAACTGGAGAAACAGATAAACCTAAGTGAGACAAGACCTCCTTGTCTATTACATTTAGCGATGCTCCACTGTCTAATAAAGCCATGTATTTCTTCTGACCTACCAGAATAGGCACTGACAAACTCCACTTGGAGGTAGTGACACAAGAACCTCTCCCCTTTGCTATCTCTAGGCAATAATCCGCGGGATATGAGAATTGCAAAAAGCCTGACCTAGGACAATACTTTAACTTATTATAAAGATAGTAATGAGAATTTACAACTATCTCTTAAATTAATTAAAATCTGCTGACCTACACAGTATAACAAACTTGCCTTGATTTGAAGGAAATTCCGACCAGATGTAAAAAAATGCTGACCTTGTATATAAAAATAAAGTCGCTAATAGAGCTACGCATAAAACAACATAAATTATGGCTGAGAAACCCAAAATAAAGCAACATAATTAAAAGTAATGCTCCTAAGCCCTTAAAAATAAAAAGAAACCATGCCAAAAGTGGCTCAACACAACTTAAAAAATAATCGGACATGAATAAAAACATGGTACTAAATAATACGTCATTTTGACGAGAAAAATGGGGTTTACTGGACCTTAACACATTGACCGTCTCCGTAAACCCTTCACCTAGTTTTTTGAAGCACGATCTGTCTGATAACGGCTGCCCCTTGACCTCTATGCCCGTACCTATTATCAGAGCGATAATTAGAACTCGAGCGTCGTGAATCAGACGGACCCCTAGACTGAAAATCTTTTGAGCCCTTATCATCCCTAGATCCACTACGCTGACCACCCCTCGAGCCAGAAGGCCTGTAAGGACAGCTACTCTCATAGTGAGATGTTGCCCTACAGTAATAACAAAACTTATTATTATTATTATTACTATGATTATTATAATTATTATTATAACGGTTGTAAGATCCGCTCTGGGAATTTCTGTTTGAAGAGTGGCGGTTATATGACCTGCGGTTGTCAAACCGAGCCGGCCGCGATGAAGCCTCGGGCTTTATCTGTATAGAATTCACCGCCCGTGTTAACGACTCGATCTGCTTTGTCAGCGAATCATAGAGATCGGTTGGCTGAGCAGAAGCGACTGTGGAGATAGCCGCTCGGTTCTTCTGAAGTAGACTTTGCTCTAAGAACTTCGAAATATTTTGGCGCAATTCAGCGAGCGTGTTATTATTATAGAGAGCAACGCGCTCAAAAATATGGGGTGACAAACCCTTTAAACAGTGAGTAACAACATCTGTCTCCTGCATGTTGTCATCTATGCGTGAACATAATTCAACGGCGCGATCAATAAAGTCGAGCACGTGCTCCTCCTTATTCTGTAGCAGAGTATTTAGCTCCATCTGGAGCGAAAACCGCGACGAGGGCCTAAAACGCGCTAAAAATGCGGTCTTAATTGCAGTCCAAGTGAGAGGCGTATTAGTCCGGCCTGCACGCGCTTCTAACTCATCATAAAACCGGAGAGCGGAATCCGACAAATACAATGGAAGAATTCTAACGATTTCCTCATCAGACCAACGATTAGCAGTAGCAGCCCGGCGTACTGAAGAAAGAAACGGCTCAAGTTTCTCAGTCTGCCCCGAAAACGATTTAGGAGCAAAATAAGGAAAACGCTGCGTTTGCGCTTGGTCTGCAGGAGTACCACCGTCTGCGCCCCCTGAACCTGTGAGAATATTAACTGTATGCTTTTTACTCTTCAAGTAAGTGGCAGCTCGCACCCGCTTTTCTCTCTGTGATCCGGTAGCATCTAGCCCCTGTTCTAGCAAGTATGCACTGAGCTGGTCTGAACGCATACGATAAATATTCACACGTGAAGTGACCGAAGCACACGAGCTAGTGTCCGATTCATACCCGACAAATCCGACATAGTGATCGAGCAAAAATAAATAAACCAAGCAAAATAAAAGTACGAAAAATAACAAAAATATTAAAAGTATATTATATTAATAACGGCTCTTCAAAAGAAAAAAAATCAAAACAATCCTCCTTTTTAATTAAAGAATGTAGGGGTTGTAAACCGTACAAATAATTGAGCAGAGAGTAACTTATTTAAGCAAAAGAAATAGACATCGAAAATATGATGCTATATATAAAACTATACGAAATAACATAAAATAAAAAGAACTCTAAAAAAACAAAACGTATCAACTCAGTAAATCACTGATAAAATCTTGGGGCATACATTCATACTCTAATGTAAATTAACAACATAATAATAAGACATAATCAAATAACAAAGTGTTTAGAATCATTATAAGAGTCTTTTAATTTAAAGAAAATATACTAAAAACTTATTATAAAATGATCTTATAGCCATGAACAAAAGCTTCGAGAAGCAGTAACTAATATGTTATAAATCCATAAAGAACATCAAGAGCCGAGCCACAACTTTTGTTGTTAATTAAAAAGAAACAAGGTAAAAGCACTAAAAAGAAAAAGAAAATAAATGTAATCTTAAGCAAATATGCCGATCTCGAAAAACTAATTATAATTTACTTGACATTGACAGAGAAAATGGCTGACCTAAGCAGTCCATCTGTCCGAGTTAAAGCCTTTAAATCTTAATCACAAATCATGTTGTTAATTTCAAATTTGAATTTCCCCTTTGATAAACCACAAAAAAAAAACGGGCCTCCACCATATAACATTAGGGGTCTATTTGATAAGTTCAACACATAAATAGCCCTTAGAACATTTCATAGGTACCGTTGTGATCTTTTATTTCTTTTGGTGGTTCATCTAAGTAGGGTAGAACTCAAAAACAGAAGATTAACACAAGACATTTATAATTAAAAATAAACTAAATTTTACAAACACAAGTCTGAACGTATACATTAATTAATTAATAAGCATGATGATTACATCTTTTTAAAATTTAATTAAGATTATATATTAAATTTCTTTTCCTTGTACATATTTACAAATAATTATTGATCAACTTACGAGACCTTCTATCTGAGTATTGCTAGCACTATTTCTTCAGAAACTTTACTTTACTAATGAAACTATATAATAATTATCTTTAAAAAGAACTAATGAAACTCACAATAACTTTTCCATTTACATAACTATAACTTTACCAAAAGACTGAGCCCCTTCCTTTTGGTCGAGGAGCTTTTTATTTAATTGAATCAAAACAAATTGACGTTATGATCTATTATTAGTATCATGACATCAAATTTGTTTATATAATAAACAGTTTTATTATAAATTTGTTTATTTGTTTATATCTTTAGTGACCTTAGATTAATAAATCTAGTTTCCTAAAATTAGAAATGTTTTGATTTATAAATTAATAATTTAATATTATTAAAATGCAGTATGATTAAATTCTTATTATCTTCCTTATGAAAATTCGCAATTTTACATGCATCAAACAGCTGCATCCATCAAATTGCTGTATATTGTTATAATTTGGACGCTTAAAACATTTTGCAGGCATAAAAATGTATCACTAGACAGTGCACTATGTATCTCAAATCATAGACATATATTACTAGAGGGCTCATACTTTATCTACGTCCATTGGGAGGCTTAAAACATTTTGCTGTCATAGAGACATATATTACTAGATAGAGATATTACTTTATCTTTGTCCGTTTGGAGGCCAAAACATTTTGCAGACTTAAAAATGTATCACTAGACAGTGAATTCTGTATCTCAAGTTGCTGTAATAATTTTGGATGTGTATCAAGTTTACATGAATCGGAAAAATTTTATGTATACTTTAGGCATATAGGAAAATAATTATGTTTGCAAAATTAGAAACCAAGATTTCACCAAAATCATTAATTTTATTTTTAGTCTGGTTTAGGAACCCCAGAGTTGTTTTTTCTAAAGTTGTCTATCTGTATGTTAACTATCTGAGGACGAGCGAAGCTAGTTAGAAGACTTGTTGCAGTAGAAATTCGCTAATCTTAATAATTCTAGTAGGGAGGATGAGCGTAGCGCATCCGACACGGTGAGGAAAAGTTCCGAGGAACCCCGTACCCGATTTTTTATATTAATAAATTAATAACAGCTAATTTATTAAAGATATTGTATGTATCTTAAATACAATATATTTCTTATGACAGCTGACAAGATAAATCCAAACCAAGTGTGGGAATTTCGCCGGGTGGTAGATTATAAATGCGGGGGATGAAAAACTGCGCATGCTTCAATCTCAAGGTCAGGTGTTCAGTGGCGAGGGTGGATTGTTGACGATTGGCTGGTTTTTCACTATTTTTTGTTATTATGTTGGCTGTTCCCACGAATTATGTGTTTTTTGGCGATACACCTTTTCTACTGTAGGTGTGCTGTAGTTTGTATGTGTTGGTTATTAAAAATACACCAAATTTGATTACGTATGACCAAAAATAAAAATAAATAAATAAAAATATACGTTTATTTTTTTTTATACAAATTGATTATTATATTTCGTACTTTACTTATTGAAATTAAAAAAAATTATAACTAATAAATATTTCATTTTATTTAATGACATATATTTTGGAAAAATTTTTGTTATTATTTTAAAATCAAACATAAATTGTCCTTAACAAAAAAAAAACTGACAGACATTACTGTTGAAAATTATCTATGTGTGCGTGTGTTAATGATGTGTACCTGTAAACGGGTCAGTGTGTGTTTCTAAGTGTACAGGTGAGCCTATTATTTTCTAGGATTTTTATACCTGGGTTTGTTGGCATCCTTGATTTTTTGTAGGGGTTTATATTTTAAGAAAATCATCCCTCAAAAAAAAAAATACCACCCTCAATTTTTTAAGATGAAAGTTAACAGACAATTTTGATACATTAGATAAGCCTAACGGGACTTAGTTGAAACCTTATTATTATTATTACATCAATTTTAAAAATTAAAAAAAAAAATATTAATATTAATAAAATTCTTGGGTTTAGATTTGTTTTAAATTAAAATAAGAGATATTTTACTGTATCGCTTATCGTATTTTTTAAGAAGCGGTAAGTGTTGTGTTAGAAGAAAATGTTAATAAAATCTTTTTAGCGAAATTTCATCTAGAAAATAACGCTTATGAGGTTGTTATGGCTACAAAAGTTGATTGCGGGGAGGATCCATCCAGTTAGTATTCCTGATACAGAAAATATATGTCCGAAAATATGATGTATATTATATATATATATATATATATATATATATATATATATATATATATATATATATTATTTTGAGATTTTATCAGTTAGGACTTCACGCAGGCATAAGGCAAATTCAAAAAGTCACCACATATCAAAATGTGTTCAGTAGTTTAGGCTTTAGGTGCGTAAACATATAAAACTACCGTTCGCTAGCTTAGTTTTTCGCTCCGCGTTTAGCGTAAGAATTTTGAATTTGAGATTTTATGAAGTAGGAATGCAGACGAGCGTGTAACAAATCTAAATGGTCCTCACTAAAGTAATATATAAACCAAGTAGGGAAACTCCTATACTCATAGAGATATATTACTAGAGGGGCCCTATTGGTTGAATTTTGAAACATCGAAAAAGTAACCTGACCACATTCGATTATAATTATCATCAAATAAACAGAACAAAAAACAGTAAATTTTATAGTAGAATGTTTAAAATACATATCATAACACAAACAATCTGTGGGAAGCCCAAAACAATTGATTAATTATAACCATAACTTCATCTTGGAGGAGGTTTCAATGAGGTTACACAGAGCCCCTGAGAGCCCCACTTAAAATGTTTCAGGCCTCTCAATGTATTATGATAGGCTATGCCTCCTCTAGTATATATCTCTATGCCTATACTAACATGTGTAAAAAAATCAGCTGATTGCTGGCTCAAAAATAAAAAAAAAATTGGAATAACTGCGCATGCTCCTCTTAGGATTTACGTTTTTTTACTTATTTTTATTGGCAAACCTGATAACATTAGGTGTACAAGAGTCTAGCCCGCAACTGTGTACGGGAAAAAATGTAATGTTTTGACCCAGGTTTAATGTAAATGTTGGAGTTTACTTAAATTTGTAATGCGGCTTTAATCTATTAAATTATTTATTGTATTAATTTAGTATGTAGAGTACTTATATAAAAATATTTGTTGTGTTTAGGCACTCTATATTGTATTCGCGATTCAAAGTCCGTAGCAGCGCCACCGTCGCTGATAGAATCACAATTTCATTGAAAAATAGCGTTTTAATGGGTTGTCACGAGTATTTAAATTGAGTGATAAGAAGATGAAGATCATAATATTGTGTTTTATTTTATTTATTGTTAATTAATGTTACTTTTAAATAATTTTAGTTTGCACAAACACACAAAATTACCATTTAATTGCTTTAAATTGTTTAAATTAGTTGTAACAGGTATTTAAATTAACTGATAAGAAGCCGATTTTCACTGTAATGGTGTTTTAATTTATTAATAAATTTTATTTACGCACTAAAATAATTAATAACTCAATAAATTCACTTTTGTAAAATTTTTGTTTAAATTATTCGTTTAGGTTTTATTATTTCTGGGTTAAATTGGACGAATCAAAGTCTGTAGTGATAAGAGCCTGATTCTATATTTAAAATCCTGGAATTATCGAAATATTTATCTACGAAATATTTGCAATTTTTTTAGTACCGATGGTCGTTCTAATAATCACATCACATCACATTTATCACAAATTAACTAACAATAAATAAATAAAAGAAGAATATTCAACGGCCCCTATGCTAATCCTATGATAAAAAATTTGTTGATCACCCTTTCGTTTTCCCGCCATTGGTATTGCCAACCTTACAACTATCTCTTTGAATCGCGAATAAGTAAAGCGATACATAAAGGGCCAAATGTATTAATGAGTTTTAAGTCGTCTGTTATGTATAGATATTAATGAGCCACCCGGATATTACAATATATTAACGATATGTACCAGTGTACATTTAATCATACTCATATTTTTTTAAAAATAATTTCAGAAATTAAAATTCACATAATTATCACAGAAAAAATGTAAAAGGGCTTCATAAATATATCTTTTTATCCTAAAATAAACAAAGTATTTATGTATATATAATAATTAAAATAAAATTATTAAATATGAATAACTTTAAATTAAAAGCTAATAAATTACTATTCCATCGAAATAGAATGAGGAGTTAAACCCGCAATAAAAGTTTAAATATGTGAGAATATGTAAACTAAACCTGGGTCATAACTCCATAATTCCTTTATATTTTTCTCCGTGCACAGTTTCGGGCTAGACTCTTGTATTAGGTGTTTTACATTTAAATCGTGTTTTCTTACTTTAATATGTACGTGATAGTTTAATAAGTTTGTATTAAATTCTGTGAAATAATTGTTACAATAAATTAGTTAAAGAAAAAGAGAAACTATAGTAAAGGTAAACCACATGTTTTTATTAAGATTTTGAAGAACTTACAGACGACAATGTATTGCCTTAAATATAACTTAAAATTACGATTGCTTTTATTATATTCAAAAATGTTTGGTTACATTTGTTAAATTACTAATTACAATTAATATTTAAAGGGGAAAAGTAATATTACTCGCAAAAATGTACTAAGTTAAGCAGTGCAGACGAAAAAAAAGTTTAATTAGCCGCTCGTTTTAAGTTATTTAAACAAACCTAGTATTTAAAGATTCGCACTTAAACCTCTATTGGATGTGACAAAACGTATTTCTAACACAAATTATTAACATTTTATTCTAAATTGTACAAATAAATGCAATAAAAGCAAAAATTTTGAAAACCGTAAATAGTTTGTTTACATTTACGTCCATAGGGAAATTTGAGGTAACTCACTGGTGGACAAAATGTGAATCACATGCCAGGACTGACAGGTATCGTTTTTGTTTCCTTACTTGGTTTATATATTACTTTAGTCCTCACACGTCAAAATCCGTTCAGTAGTTGAGGCAGTAGGCAATAGTTTTTTGCTCCGCGTTTAGCGTAAAAAGTAAAATTTGAGATTTTATGAATTAGGAATGCATGTTTACAATTCGCATAACAGCGCAGGTCTTAAATTTTAGAGGCTAACTTACCTCTCAATGGTTTCCCATTGTTTATTGCTTGAGAAGATTATAACAAAACACGCTTAAATTATCACTCACTGAAGTGGCTAAGTATAGTCCAAAATTTAAAATTAAATAAGCACAAATTACTTAACAAGCACCACAAATGTAACAATCACGAGAAGCACAGAAGAAAGTTGAGAAGCAAACTCGACAACCTTGCTGCATAACCGCCTGCAGGTTGCTGCATTTGGCGCCTTTTTTTAAATTATAACCAAGGGGAAGGTAAGTTTGCTCCGACTTCTCTATCTCATACAACATCCATGGGGTCAGAAATGTTCCTTAATGCGTCATCCCTTTTATTCAAGATCCTTGGGCACTCATAACACTACTTCCTATCATCAAGTTATAAACATGTTGAGTAAAGTTTGAGTTATTTATTATTGTGTCGTAGTTATTTGTACATATTGTAGCAATTGTTTTGTTTTTAATTCAATCTGTTTAAAATTAGTTTTTATAATTTTGGTTTGAATTTTGGCGCTTATGCATGGTTTGCTTGTTTTAATTTAGGTTTGTTGATTAAGTTGGTAGCACTGTTTTCCTTTGTAAGGAAGGGAGGTGTAACCAGTGAGTAGGTTTTGTTTGGCCAGAGTTTGAGCCATGTGTTAAGTTTTGTTTGAGGCAAAGTTTAAGTTAATTACGGCCCTAACTTAGTTGGGATAAGGGTTTCTGCCCATTTAATAGTGGATAGTTAGCTCTATAGTTGTAGGAGTTGGGTTACCTGGTTTTCCGGTTTGCTGTACTTCTGGTTGGCTGAGTGTGCCTAGTTCTAAGGGCATTGTTACTGCTGGTCATATTGGTTATAATAATAATAATAATTGCCCGTTTTAGGGCCTTTCGGCCCTTCAGGGTATTCGCCCTGCGGGAACCACCTCGGGTGGGTCACATCTACTATGCTCAAAGTAAAGCTAAAGTTGGCAGAAACTTTTTACAACAAATTCTATTCATAAAAAAACTGAGAGCATAGCCCGGGCTGTGAACCCCGGACCTCCGGTGCCGAAGTCCAGTTCTATACGACCACGGCTACGGAGGCAGATATCGTCATAATGGTTACTGACCACTAATTCAGTAAACCGTCGTGCTGCTGTCAGGTTAGACCCAACCAGTCTTTGATAATCCCAGCATAAGATCTGCTGTGGGTTGCAGTATCTCTCCTAAACAAACCTTCCTCTACCCTTCACCATCATCACCACCTCTTTTGCGGTGGCAATAGAAGTTTGGTGCCCATTCGCCATCTATTTTTT
>JACMZG010000032.1:1535676-1659947 GCA_018340805.1 Microvelia longipes | reverse complement strand
CACTATATTTTTTTAGAGCGACGTCTGACAATACGAAGGGTAAAGAATGAATTTTCCATTTTTATTTTCTTTGGAATACCACGAGATATTAATCTGAGACTTCTATACCAATTCACAGCAATGACAAATCAGAATTTAATATTATTTCGAAAATCAGGATTTTTGATAATTTATTTAGCTCTAAGAGATTCGATACACCACAATTTCTATTAAGTAACCAAGGGAATTGTGGGTCAAACAATAATCAATTTTATTTAGTTATTTTATCATATTTATGAGAAAGTAAATGATTTCTAAACGAAAGGTTTCAACAATATTTTATTATACACAATTTTATAATTTATTGCGATAGCTCTATATAGAATATTAAACTAATGGAGGTTCAGGTTTCATCCTGGAGCATATTACACTACTTAAACTCCACTCATTTATACTGAACGCATTCGTATATGAAAAAACAGGTATTAAATGTGTTATTGCGAACAAACCAATAAACACGGGGCTGATACCAGGTGAAGTTATACCGTTTCAGGTTACAGTTTTATTCGGCTAGGCCACTTGGCCACGTAAAATGGTTTCAATTGAGGTCATATCTGCGCTGGTTGTGTTTTATCACGGTACAGCGCCCCAAGAATTTCATATTATATTAGTTGAGACTCAGAGAGTTGAAATTTTGATTCACAAAAATTATGTCTCTCTTATTTAGGTTGTTGATAGAAATTAACAAAAGTCGTCTGGAGTCATATCGGTACCCAGTGGCATTTAATGCAAGAATGTTAAATTTCTGTAATAAAATCAGTCTACTAGGTAGTGTTAGTGTCGTTATCATCAAGTGGTTAGCCTCCGATGTATTTACTTAGAAGAAGTTGTAATTTGTAAAAATTTCTATCGTTCATGATAGATGTGTCTGTTATAACGGTAAGCTCCCGTGCTATGTTATGCTGAAGTTAAACTCTTTTGTACAAAAAATCAGTCTAATAGGTTGTGTTTTTGCTTATTATACGAAGCTCCCAATAATATTTGCAGAGACTGTATTTTGATACAAAAATCATCATGTACTCACTTGAATTGGAGGACATGATTGTTGTATATCACATAGTAGACTGCCAATATAATTTGCTTAGAGATTTGTAAAAATTTTTACAAAAATCAGTCTATAGGTGTGTCGTAATGTCATTTATCATTCGAGTTAGCTCCACAGTGTATTATGCTAGAGAGTGTAAGTTTGCTACAAAATCAGTCTATAGGAGGTGTGTGCGTTATCATACAAAGCCCCAAGAGGATTATATGCAGAGAGTGTATAAAGTATGTTACAAAATATCTATAAGGTTGGTGTCTGTTATCATCATAGCTCCAGTATATTTATGCTAGAGCAGTTTACTTTTGTACAAAAAAATATCAGTCTAATATGCTGTTTGGTCTGTTATTCAAATGAGTGTAGCGCCATTAAAAATATTTGCTAGAGAATTGTTAATTTTGTACAAAAATAGTCTATAGGTGTGAGTGTTATGTCTGGATTGATATCAAGGAGCGCCCAAATTGATTTATATGAACGAACAAGATAATGATGTTATTTATTTTTTACAATAAAATACAATTCTATTTAGGGTAAGTGTCTTGGATTCATCGCGCGATTGCTACAAATTTAATATTTATGCAGAATAAGAGGTAAATGGTGTAATTTACTTGATAACAAAAATCAAGATCTAAATATGTGTGTGGTGTAGATCCTGGTATCTATTCGATTAGCTGCTCCAATATATGTATGGTCTAGAAGAAATATTAGCTAATATTTGATACAAGAATTTAATTTGTTAATAAGGTGCACGCGTTTATTCATAGCTGTACGTAATTCGACACCCAATTAATATTGCTAGAATAGTAATTTTTGGTAATCAAAACAGATTTCTTATTTTATATGTGTGGTGAGTTATAATTCGTAGCGCCAATAATTTTAAGCTAGAGTTGTAAATTGTCATAAATTAGTACTATTTAGGTGTGGTGTGTTATCATCGTACGCATAAAATATATGCCATAGAGAGTTGATTTGTACACAAATCAGTCTATGTGTTGTCTGTGTATCATCGTACCCAATATTTTTATGGTAGAGAGTTGTAATTTTAGACGCTTTACAAAAAATTCACTCTACGCGTAGTTGTGCTATTCGTAAGAATACGTTTTTATGACGTCATACTCCGACAATTAAGACCACGAAAAATCGAAAATTTATTAAAACGGTGGACAAAATGATGCGCATCTGATTGCAATCTTGACCATCGACATGAGCATGTTTCAAGACACTATTATTGCTATGTTCTTTATCCTCATTATCCAACATTAATTAAATTTTATTGACTGAACCTCTAATGACCGTTTTATAAAAATTGGGAAAATGGTCTAAATCTGAGATAAAATTTAGTACATAAAGTTTATATTGTATTTAATGAATATACAGTAGACTAAGTCTTCGTTTCAGTACCACAGAGTCTATCCAATGTTAATTGTTCAATCATACAAATTACTAGAACTGAACCAGTATTTGGGCATTTGAAAACACAAGTCAATGACCCGAGCAGAACGTGAAATGGGTTAGAAGGATAAACCTTCAACTCTGGAATAAGACTCCTGTTTAGGCACAGTAAACCATGTGAGAGGTCTCAAGCCAAACTGACAGATGCTCTTACTAACCCAGCAAATAGAAAAACTGAGTAATAGTCAAGGCCTAATAACTAGCATTGTCAATACGGGCAAACATATCATACAATTGGCATATTTCAAGCAGAGCCCTGTCTGTAGACCTCTGTGCGGAGCCAATCCCTGAAACATCACACACTCGTCTTTGAAATCGAAGCCTTAAGATACAAAGAGATTTCAGTTGATTTGAGAGCCCCTCACACACAGCAGAATTGAAAAACCAAGATGCAAATTTTAGTACCCAACTTTAGAAATAAGAAAAGGATAAGATCTCTAGCTAGAACACGAGGGTACTTGGTAACAAAGACTTAAAGTCGCAGTAGTATAGTTTTACACCTACCTCACAATTAATAAAATAAAAAATACAAATTAATAGGACATTAAGCTGTGATCAGCTGCTGTAGGGTTGACCACTGGAGAGTAATACAGATGCAATTCACTCATCAGAACACGAAGCGAGTTTAAAGGCATACTTTAAAAAAGACAGATACACACACGCACAAACAGCACGAGGATTAAAGTGAGACTGCACATATTTGAATTTTTAAACTCTCAGCATACAATAGCATAGGTGCTAACGAGATAACTCATAACACACATACAGACAGATAACTTGTGAAAAACAGCTGATGAGAGACTACAAAAAACTGCAACATTTTGTGAATGTTAAAACTCTCTAGTCATATAATCATAAGGTAGCTACGAGATAAATTCATACACACACATAAGACAGAATGAACTTGTGAAAAACACTGATAGACCTGAAAAAAACCTGCACATTTTGTGCAATGGTTTAACTCCTAGCATAAAACACGTAGCTACAGATGATTAACCACTACACACACACTAACAGACAGAATAAACTTGGTGAAAAACACTGATGAGACTTAAAAACTGCACATCTTTGTGCAATGTTTATAACTCTCTAGCATAAAATACATAGCGTAGTCTGAACGATGAATAAATCATCCAGGCACACATACAAGACAGATACTTTGTGAAAACCACTGCATGAGCACTTAAATCAGAACCCACTTTGAGCAATGTTTTTAACTCTCTAGCAAAAACACTGGTAGCTAACGATGATAACTCATACACACACAAACAAGTACAGATAACTTTTGAAAAACATATGATGAGACCTTAAAAGAAACTGAACGGATAATGCGTGGCTTCCGTTTCGGATATTCGAAAACACAATACTATCTACTCACTACTCCGTGTTTTCTAGACGGACAATCTAAAAAGTTAATTTGGAGTACACTTTTGTATAATTTTTTGAGATACTGTAGTCCATATCCGATGCCTATCAAATAAATTAAGTCCGGAGTTATTCCTATCTTCGTTTGGCATACTAAGGAACATTAATCATATATAAATCTAAAACAATCGGTCCCGCGGTAACCTCAGCGACATCTAACTCACAAAAAAAGCATATAAAGATACGGATTCCTAGACTATCCTCCTACTTCGAATCACGCTTCGCGTCATCAAATTCACCCAAAGAATAATACAATTTGTCCAAACGTTTAACTGCAAACATGTTTCCAGCGATGAACGGATAATTCACCGGTTCTTCTCCGGTTCACGGATTTTATTAGCATAACACAATACTTTTCCTATATCTAGGTATAAATTGGGAAAGTAATAAAGGCTTACTGGTCATTATCAACACCAGGATTCATCTTCAATAAACTGATTTGGGTATAATAAAGATCCGGACTGCCTCCGCTTGTCCAGTAGACGTAAAGGCTTCGATATTCGACCGAAGTCCAGGGGTTACGCAGCACCGAGTATGCTCTAAGTTTTAATTAATATGTTTGTATTAAAGAGTTTCGCCAACTTTAAGAATTTAGAGTGTATAGATGCAACCTCACTGAGGTGGTTCCCGAGGTGAATAGCCTTGAGGCGAAAGGCCCTAAAACGGACGTTTATTTTTAAGATATAGATCCGGGACAAGAGCGGAATCAGCGATAATATTTGAAATTGTCCAGGATATGACAAAGTGTTAGAAATTATCCAAATAATGGTCTGCTCTAATTTAACTTTTTAATGTTACTGTGGAAAACATATTTTGGTATCTAGATTTCCATACATGCCAAGACAATTAACAAAAAAAAAATAATTAGGCATTAAAACTCCCAGTGGTCGACTTAGTGCAAAGGATCTTGAATAAAGGGGATGCCTACGTCGATTTGCAACAAATACCCCATCAAAAACAGAAAAATAGCGAAGAATCAACACAAAACCACACGCAATAGAAACAACTCAGCATGCATGCCAAACATCGAGGTAGCCTTGCTACATAACCTGTGTTGCGCGCTTTGTTCACATTACACCAAGGGGAAGGTCAAGTTGCTCCGATTTCATCATCTCATACAAATTCCATGGGGTCAGAAATGCCCTTAATGCGTCAATCCTATTCAAGATCCTTGTCTTAGTGGGGGTAGGTACCAATTTTATCTCTATAAATCCGTACGGAGATGAGTTGTCAGGGTGACGTATTTGAAATGTACCACCCTGTATATATAATGCGCGTTTAGAGACTTGCGACTCATCAGGGATAATCCCTGCGGGAACAATCTTAAGTGGTAGTGGCAACCGTTACGCTCTAAGTGTATTCTAAAGTTGGCGACAGTTTATTTGATCAATAATCTTATAGAAACTGAGAGCTTAACCTAGGATGCGAACACCAGATCTCAGTGGTGTCAAAGGTCAGTTTATCTGACGCCTTAACGATCTAGACAACGGAGGCGGCACCCTGTATACCTACTGTATAAATGTGTGTAAAAATTCTTACGCACTTAAATTGTTAAAACAGTATAAAAGTTAAAAACTAAAATTTTAAATGTCACGAAATGAGACAAAGGGGACCCCCCTCCAATAAATTTCTTTCCTTTTATTAATTCCTATAATTAATTCTGTGACCCACTTTTTTAATAAAAAGGTACTCTCAAAAAATAAACCTTAAGCCCATTTAGGGCAGGTGAGAGTCAAAATAGTACCCTTAGGGTTTAAGTCTAGCAAGCATAAACCATCAATGAACCTTTGAATGAATGTACCATTAATAATAGTAATAATAATACACATGATTATGTAAATATTATTCACTATAAGAGACCATTAATGGTAAAGATGAGTCTAGCTTATTATAATGACTTATATAATGTACCTTTTTAATTTTTAGTATATCTAGTATGTAATTTTTGGTATATTAAGTGTTCTAATAAGTATACTATGAGTATTTAAAATATAGGACAAATTGAACAGCACTAAAACTAATCATAAAACCTACCATTATTTGAAGTAAAAAAGATTACAATAATTAAATATATAAAAAAGAAAAGAATAAAAAATTAAATAATAACAAAAATATAAAGAAACAAGATAAAAAAAATAAAAGAATACAAAAAAATATAATAAAAAAGAAAAATAAAATAAGAAACAAATAAATATCAAAAAAAAAGATAAAAAACTATAAATAATAAAAAAAAAAAAAACATAATAAAAAAAAAAAGAATCAATAAAAAAAAAAATAAAAAAAAGAAAAAACAGATAAAAAGAAAAATTAAAATATATAAAAATATAAAGAAAAGAGAAAAGATAGGGATTAAACATACTTATAAAAAAAGATATAATAAAAAAATTACAAAAAAGCAATAAAAAAATAAAAAACATAGAACACCAACATAACAAAAAAAAAGATATAACTATAAAACAGAAAAAAATAAAAAAAGAAAATAATAATAAATAAAATAAATAGAAAATAAATATATAAAAAAAATTACATCTAAAAAAAGAATAACAATAAAAAAAATAAATATAATAAAAATAAATAAAATACTAGATATATAATATTATATAAATTAATAAATATATAATATTATTATATATATATATATTATATATATATATATATATTAGTATATATATATATATATATATATATGTATATATAATGTATATAAATATATATATATTATATATATAAATATAATAATATATATATACTATATATGTATATATATATGTATATTTATATATATAAATTATATATATTATATTATTATATAATGATATATAATAAATAATAATATATAAATGAATATAATATAATAATATATATGATAATAATATATATAATATGTATTAATAACAATAATAGTAATGATAATAATAAATATGATAATAGTATAATAATATAAAATAACTATAGTATGATAATATTCAATACGTTCTTATTGGTTAAATATAAATTAATTAATAAAATTGTAATTAATTAATACAATTTTGAATTTTCAAAATTATAATCCAAGTCAGTGACGGGCATAACAACATAATTAAACATATTTGTCTCATTTATGTCAGCGGATTTTTAGAAATTACGTAATTTATTTGATTTAAAGGCTATTATGGGAGCAGACACCTTTTAGCGAATTTTAGAAGAAAAAAATGAGCTTATTAGATTGGGGTCATGGAGGTGGGAGGTGTATTTTTTCGAAGTAGGAGACTCCCTGATCAAGAATATATATACCAAGGATTTTGAATAAAGGGGATGACACATTAAGTTAGTTTATCATACAAAAAAGTGACCCCATTGAAAATCAAAAAATTCTAAAACCCCTGGCAACAAAATTAAATGCAACCCTCCTCTGTTCCACGGTGTAGTGAAAAATTTGCCCCCTAATAGTAAAAATCGGGTACAGGTTACCTCGAAACTTCTCATGCAACGTCTATGGGGTCAGAAATGTTTTTTAATGCTTCATTCCCTTTACTTAACATCCATGAGTAAACTACTATCTTTTTTTCAACTATAAACAAAAAAAAAAATAGTTCAATATACCCTAATTAGGGCTCAAAAAATTTTTCAGCCTAATTATCGCAAAAAAGTACTTATTACCTATACTTTTTAAAAATGAATCGTTCATTTAAACTAAAAAAAAAACTTTCAAATCAGTGTTAAGTTACTAGTAATTGGTTAAAAAATGTCCAAGAATTTGCCAATTAAAAACCAGCTAAACTTTGTAAGTTGAAAGCGAAAATATTGACAGTGATGACTATGATAAGGTTGAAAATAATTTGATAAACTAACGTTATTCTGATTTGCTGTGTATTTCCCTTCACGATTATGTTTCAATTACTTTTAAAAACCGTATTTTCTTCAAGCTAACACTTGATATATATAGCTAGCATAATTTTTTAAACAATAAAGGGTACTTTAAGAACAACTATAATCCCTTTTTGAGAGGATTAGGTACTTTTTACAGCCCTTAAAGTAACGGTACTGCAAGTTAAACTAAGCACACATTTATGGACTTAGTGTGTGGCTTATAGGAATTTGAACTTACAGGTACAACGTACGGATTTAAGTCAACCCTAAGTACTTATAGTAAGAAATTTAGAACTTAAGTTGGACTTAATTTTAAGAATTTTATGTGAAAAATTTAAGTTTCTTTTAAACGGCATGATGATGGTAATGTAGTCTGGAAGAGATCAAGTTTTACAATTTTTTAAATTTTTCTTAATTTTATTATAGCTTCGTAAACCACTGTTTACATATCCAGTATATTACAACAGATTAAGTTCTACAATTGTTTTTCATTATTCTTTGTTTTATTATAGCTTCGTAATCGACTGTTTACATGTTCGGAACACAGGAACAGATTATGATGAACAGATTCTGATAAAGGCCTAATTTACGGCCGAAGGCACAAACTTTGTGTTTTCTTTACCTATCTGATCACTTCCTCATAAAATTATCAAGTTTAAATAGTTTGGTCAATAATTTTATATTAGTTTTGGGAACAGATTTAAATTCTACAATTGTTTTTAATTATTCTTTATTTTATTATAGCTTCGTAAACCACTGTTGACGAAAGAAGAAAGAAGGGTGCGAGGGGTTTTTTTGGAAGGGAGGCCTCCCTATTCAAGAACATATATATATAATAATATATATATATATTATTATATAATATATATACTTTATAAAAAAAATATAGAAACATTTAGAAAACTTACAATAAAAACGTAACGTTTCGAACTGAATAAGTTCTTCCACAGACGAAAGAGAGACTCTCTTCGTCTATACTACATATATATATATAATATATATATATATATATATATATATTATATGTATATATATATATATAATATATATATATATATATATATATATATATATATATATATATATATATATATATATATATATTGTTCTTAGACGCTTCTATGGGATGCGATAATTTTCGAACGCTTTTTCGGATCAAAATGAACGTTGGTAAAAAAATCAACCTTGTTAATAACCAGAACACTATTGTTTATACTGCAAAACACTGTAGTATCAAATTATATACGTTTTGCTTTCCAGCATGATGGCGGTAAGAAAGCACCGCTCGTCTCTGGTAAATACTTCACATTATATTCTTCGGCATTT
The DNA here is from genome assembly GCA_018340805.1 of Microvelia longipes. Lineage (NCBI taxonomy): Eukaryota > Metazoa > Arthropoda > Insecta > Hemiptera > Veliidae > Microvelia > Microvelia longipes. The sequence continues at coordinate 1,650,817 of JACMZG010000032.1, read as the reverse complement.
ACTAGGAAATTAAGAATAGAGTCTCTCCTCAAAAACTATAGTTTATTGGCAAAGCGCTTTTGACCTAAAATGAGGTCATCATCAGTGCATGAAGAATAAGATAAAAGTTATAAATACATAAAACTATTTTCTTTTCGAGATGGGAGTGGAGTAAGACACCGGGTTATTCTAGATTTAGTTATTCTTCATTTCCTAGTAATAATAACTTCACTTATGCTCATTCTCATTCAAATTCTTCGGAATTTAATTGAATATTATTGTGAGTTCAGGCTCTGTCTGCGCCCTGATGAGTTCGACGTAACGAAACAGAGTGGGACATGACATTATGTCGAGCCATCAATGATGTCGAATGATGGAACAGTTTCCAGGTGTAGCATTGCATTTTGCTTGTTACAATTCTAGGTGTCTCTCGCACAATTATAATTGTGTCGACGTACAGATAACTTTTTAAAATTCTTTAGAAGGTCCTAAAACACCTGAAACAGATTTTCAGGTCATATCCAGTTTCGGAATTTTTCGCTACCACAATACTTTTTATATTAAGGGTATATAAAAGTAACAAATAAAACAAAATTTTTAAAAAAATTGTATTATACAATGATTTTAAAGGTTTAAAGTACAGAGTAAGGCTGAAGGGTACAAAATGGCGTTGATTAAGTACTCGACCTTGGGGGGTGATGAAGTACCGATTCTTTCGGAATCTCGTATACGGAAAATTTAATTGACATAAAAATATAAGTATAAATCGGATATGACATTAAAATAAAAACTTTAAAATTGTAATGCGTCGGAAAAGGAAAAAACAAGTTAATTCTGTTATTTGTTATTGTTATAAATATGGTAGTTATTGAGTGACATATATATTTGTAATGTTGGTATGATTGATAGGGATGGAAAGAAATGAGAGGAGGGGATGTTGGTGTAGGTCTAGTACTAGACTGTCGAGTCGTACGTAACCTATCTTAATATATCTGACAAGTACGGACTAGCTTTGAAATTAAATTCCTGTTCAGAAAAGGTAGCTGTCTGTACCTTTTTACTTTTCCTCAGTTGTACCAGTAGGAAATAGTATATTATGCTACTAGGCAGTAATAATAGCCTATTATCCATAGCCTAGGGCGGCTATGGAAATTACCTGCAGAGGCGTAAGCCGAGCAGGTAATTAACCCATTTGACAGACGAGGCGAAGCCGAGGCTGGTAAATGGCGAATTACCTGCAGAGGCGTAAGCCGAGCAGGTAATTAATTGCACGAGTCTGCATGTTCCTTTGCTGCATAGTAGCATATATACATACAAGTAGCATTATAACAAACAAGATCATAACATTTCCGTCCTTAATTATTTTAGAGTCGTGTAAGCTAGTGAGAAAATATCCCATCAAATTCAAAACTCACTCCAGCGTGCACAATTTGAACACTAGAATAAGTTGGATCTGTACCAGTAAATGTAGAACATCATTATTTAAAGCGTCACATTCAATCTGGCTATAAGTTGTTACAATAAACACCTCACTCAGTTAGGTCATTTGAAAAATTAATTCTTTTATTAAAGAAACAAAACAATATTTGATAGAAAAAGCATATTATTCATTGCAGGATTTTATTGCATAATATAATCCTATATTATATATTGTGCTTTTTTATATTGTTAGCTATGTAGTTGTGTGTTATGTTTTTTATTTAATTATTTGTGTATTATTTGACTTGTTATTACTTATTTATTAAGTCACTTAACCAATAAAGAAATAATAATAATATAATATATTTATCTACTAACGGCAGAAAAAATACACAGATTATTTTAAATACTTGCTGCGAGATTTTACAGGCAGTAAAGACTGCTTTGAAGTAGATGCAACGCTGACAATATCAGGTGGAGTGTGGTCCAATAACTCGTCAATGTCAACAATGTTTGTATCTTTATTCACTTCACTGTTGTTCTCACTCATTATGTTTTAGTAACTTAACTTTAGTTTACAGATTTAGTTTTTGATAACGTTCTATTTTTGTAACTTTATATACTTAAACTAAATATAACATGAAATACAAAATCTGACGACTTATACATTAAAAATCTGTCGATTCATAAACAGCTGGTAAATAATTTAATTTAATGCCAAAATTATCAATGTTGCTAATTTTTTTCCAAAACATTATATATTATTAGATAAACAAATGTTAAATGTTAAACATTTAATAATAATATCGTAATTTTAAGTAACAATAAAGAAAGTTACATACTAGAAACAAGCTGGAATGAATCATAGTTTACAAAATAAAACAATACTGAAATTCACCTCCTCATTCATTTTCCCGCCTAGGAGTTTTGACTGTTTCCCATGTTATTTAAATGAGCCATAACTCCTAGTACTTTTCATTACCAAAACATTTTGCGTACTGTTTCAAAATATTTCCCGTATTGTTTGACAGTGTAGGTAAAATGACATTTTGCAGCTTAAAAACAGTCCAGTAATGGCTAATTTTGGTGCCGTGTGTAGATAAAGTATAAATAAATGAATAAATGCCCGTTTAAGGGCCTTTCGGCCCATCAGGGTATTCACCCTGCGGGAACCACCTCGGGTGGGTTGCATCTACTACACTCTAAGAATTAATTAAAGTTGGCGAAATCTTTTTTAACACAAATACTATTTATAAAATCTTAGAGCAGCCCGGGCTGCGAACCCGGACCTTCGGTGCGAAATCGAAAGTAGATAAAGTATTTTGTTTAAAAAAAACGAAACTGGGATGTACCGAATTATTCGTCTCAGGTGTTTTTTCGCAAAGTTGTCTGTCTGTATGTGAGTTTGTGTGTCTACTATCATCGTAGCGCCCAGTGTATTTATGGTAGAAAGTTAAAACTAGAAATTCATGCTTCAGGTTCCGTCCATGCTTTAAACCTAAGCAGTTTACTCAATTGTCAAGCACTGCTCGTAACTTTTTGTCTGTATTTTCCAAAGGAAATGCGCATAATTATCCAGTTGTTGTACAAAACTATGCCTCTAAAATTAGAAGTACGCACTATTATTTGCACTAGTTTAAAAGCTTAGTTACTTATCTTTAAGCTTAGTCAGTTATCTTTAAAGGTTTTGCGCATTTCCTTTGGAAAATACAGACAAAATGTTCGAGCAGTGCTTGAACAATTGAGTAACTGCTTAGGTCTAGAAATTGGTTGTTAAGCACGGAAACACGCATCCAAAGGAAATTCGCCCGACATGAAACTTATATTATGTAAAAAACCATAAAAAAATTATAGTCCCTACCAGGATTGTTGTTAAGCACGGAAACACGCATCCAAAGGAAATTCGCCCGACATGAAACTTATATTATGTAAAAAAACCATAAAAAAATTATAGTCCTACAAGGATTGTTGTAAGCACGGAAACACGCATCCAAGGAAATTCGCCCGACATGAAACTTATAATATTAAAAACCATAAAAAAATATATAGCCTACCAGGATTGTTGTTAAGCACGGAAACACGCATCCAAAGGAAATTTGCCTTTCATGCGGACCACCGCGCCAGAATTATTTTGTAGTTGTAAACTTATAACATTATAAACGATATAACATTATCGCTTCTACCAGGATTTGAACCCAGGTACCCTCGGACCACTGCCATTCAACAACTTGTTGTGATACCTCTAAAAATAATAACCCTATTTCTTAATTTCATACTAATACCAGCAAGTGAAGCAAGACCCTTTTTTAATTTTTTAAAATTCCTCAATAAGTCTTAACCTCCACCCCTCCCATTTGCGGAAGTGTAAGATTATTGTTCATATTTTTTTTATTTAATGTAAAATTATAAACATTCGTTTAACAGAACGGATCATGAAGGTTTTAATTATCGTTTAAATAATATATGACACACGACTTTTGTAATATCTCACCTCCCCCCCATCGCTTACATTTTTTACTCCTCCCTGGATTGGGCTCAAATACCTCCACTGTATTCTTGCCCAATATTCGATACGAAACTTAGTGCAGTGCAGTTTAGCATATATAGAGCAACCTATAGAGTAACCAAGAGCATATATCTTGCTCTAGGTTACTTTTGTGTACACTGGTCTAACGTCCCGAACAAACCTATTGTGTTACCTATTAGAAATTATTATTTTGATAATACTATAAATCAGCCCTTCCCAACACTTGGGTCGCCAAATTTCTTACTATTAACAACCATAAAATTACAAAGATTTATGTGAAAAGATTATTATAAGCAAATAACAAATTCGCTCGAACAGATATTATTTTGAGAAATTGATAATACTTTAAACATGTGATAACAAAAGAAGCCGCGGCCAAAACATTTCTTAGAAGTCCTTTTCCGACAGAGGCACCCGCCTTTATCTAATTCTTGCTAACTTTGATGAATTGTTATACCTATGATAATACTGTGTTTAACAGTTTCTTATTACTTCTTTTAAAGGTTCGGGTTATTAAAATTGTAATGTTAAATTATATGTGAAATATGTTCTAACAAACATCAACGTAGTTTATTATCGCGTACAAGTTTTTTAATTAAAATTGTTTCACCAGTTTATTTATTTTATTCGCGATTCAAAGTCCGTAGCAGCGCCACCGTCGCTGATAAGAAATTGATAACGAAAGGGTGATCGTTGTTAAAGTCCTTATGGGGATTTTCTGGTTTTTCTTATTTGTGACGATTATTTCTTTAAATTTTTTATCAAAGTGCTTTAATTTAACTAATTTTGGGGCGTATGAACTCAGTAGAGTCACAATTTCATTGAAAAATAGCGTTTTAATGGGTTGTCAGTATTTAAATTGAGTGATAAGAAGATGAAGATCATAATATAGTGTTTTATTTTATTTATTGTTAATTGATGTTACTTTTAAATAATTTTAGTTTGCACAAACACACAAAATTACCATTTAATTGCATTAAACTGTTTAAATTAGTTGTAACAGGTATTTAAATTAACTGATAAGAAGCCGATTTTCACTGTAATGGTGTTTTAATTTATTAATCAATTTGATTTACGCACTAAAATTATTAATAACTCAATAAATTCACTTTTTGTAAAATATTTGTTTTAATTATCCGTTTAGGTTTTATTATTTCTGGGTTAAATCGGACGAATCAAAGTCTGTAATGATAAGAGCCTGATTCTATATTTAAAATCCTGGAATTATCGAAATATTTATCTATGAAATATTTGCAATTTTTTTTAGCACCGATGGTCGTTCTAATAATTTTCATCACATTTATCACAAATTAACAAACAATAAATAAATAAAAGAAGAATTTTTAACGGTTCCCATGCTAATCCTATGATAAAAAAATTCGATCACCCTTTCGTTTTCCCGCCATTGGTATTGCCAACCTTACAACTATCTCTTTGAATCGCGAATAGTTTTGCGTTTTAATTAAATTAGTGAAATAAATAAACAAAACACTACTTGACTTATTAGTGGAAAACCAACAGCAACAAATTAGTCATTGATATGATACATATTTTATTTTTTTATTCTTTTTTTGTTCACTATAATCATTATTTTATTTTTTCCTTTAAATAATAAATGCTCATTTTTATATTTAACAATGCTAATTTTTATATTTAACAATGTTAATTTTTATATTTAATTTAATTTTTTCTATTGCTATCATATAATATACTTCTTTTGAACTCCAATACTCCAATTGGTGTGTAGTTTTCTATTTAAGTATAAAAACCTCATGAAAATTATGATTTGACGATGTCTGTAGGGTCATAACTAGTTCGGCAATAAATAAAAACGCCTGCAATTTTCAGGTTATGCAAAATAAATGCAGTTGGGTCGCCAAACTTATTAGAAAAGCAAATTATAGGGTCGCGGCACTGAAAAGGTTGGGAAACGCTGCTGTAAATTATTGTGTCATATATATGTCAAATTTTAAATATATTTAAAGAATAATTTGTGTTTTGTCAAACTTATATTTATTTTATTTAAATCAGTTTATAAATAAAAATATAATTATTTGGATAAGGGTTTACTTGATTTGATCTGTGCAGGGTACAAATTGAAGCTGCTCTTTTTGTCTCTGGGAGTAACATTTAAAATTTGTTGCACCCCCTTCAACTATTTTTACAACTGCACCCTATAACTTTGAGGACCCCCCCCCCCCCCGGTGAAGAACCTCTGTAAGAAACCCTGATTTTAATTATATGCTTCACGGAGAATATACAAAGTACAGACTTGTCTTCCCACTGACACAAGGACTTAAAATCGTAAAAGCGAATAAGCTCAACACACATACGAGACTTAACAATAAAAAGAACTTACACTCAGGAAATATATTTTTGGGAAGGCCGTAAAAGTTGAGATCGTAAAAAGCTTTCTTGCGAATGAGGGGTGTTTCCAAGGACCTTTTTCCAATATCGGATAAAAATCATCTGGAGATGAGACTATCCGGGGGATCGGATTAGTGTGAATTTTACTTGTTTGTTCTTATTTGATAAATTTATCTCCAGTCTCGAAAAAAATCTCTATTTGGTGCTTATAGTCGAATTTGTCATTAGAATCGAATTATTGGTATCACCATATGGCTTATATAGAGGGGTGATTTGTAGGGATCGATTCTGTATGACTTCTTGATTCCAAAAATGTTTCTCTCTCTCTCTCTCTCTCTCTCCTCTCTCTATATATATATATATATATATATATATATATATATATATATATAATATATATTATGTGTGTGTGTGTGTGTGTATGTATGTATGTATGTATATATAAGAGTTTCTACCCTTATGGCGAACGAATACTCTCGAAGGATTTTCGAATAGATAGGAAACTTGGTATATTTGAGACAATATAATTGTGTGAGAGACATCTAGGAAATGTAAGAAGCAAAATGCAATGCTACATCTGGGAACTGTTCCATCATTCGACATTCTTCATCATTGATGACTCGACATAATGTCATGTCCCACTCTGTTTCGTTACGTCTAACTCATCAGGGCGCCGACAGAGCATGAACTCACTCTGACCTTCAATTAATTGCAAGGAATATAATGTGAAGTATTTACTAGACATTATGTGTGGGACATGACATTATGTCGAGCTATCAATATTGACGAATGTCGAATGATGAAACAGTTCCTAGATGTAGCATTGCATTTGTCTTGTTATATTTCCTAGGTGTCTCTCGCACAATTATACTGTGGCAACTGCTCATGTTTTGTAAAACTTTGTAGTATCAAAATACGGGCCTTCGGCCCGTAGCCGCTACGCGGCCTCGGCGCTTCGCGCCTCGTCCGCTCCGCGGCGTCAGCCCGCCAGGCCGCTTCGCGGCCCGGGGGCCTCCCAGTGGCCGCTTCGCGGCCACATTGTTGTTGTTTTGTATTATCTATGGCTTCATTATCGTTTCTTGTTACATGGCATTTTGCCACGTATTTAGCGAATTTTCACAAACTCGTTTCACAGGCCCGCTTCGCGGGCCTGAGAGGCTTTCTCACAAATTTGATTTTATTAATCCTCTATTATTAATAGTAAGCAATAATATTACAGTTAACAAGCAATATAAGAAAATAATAAGTATATTTAAATACATAACTAATACGTTTTTTATAGAGGTATATAGAATACAAGGAAAAAATCCACACGTTGCAACTGTTGAAGTAACCTTGTATAAAGAGTAAGAAAAGATTATAGTTTCATCTTTCATCAGCTTTAGTTATCGTCCACTATACAAAAGAGTATAAACTCTTACTTACATTTATGATTGTTTATAGAATTTAAAGAAAGATGTCAATTTTTTTTTGTAAACAAATTGTTTATTTGAGTAAAATCTTAAGGTTGAAAAAAATTTATTCATGATTATTTAAAATAAAAATACCATTTGCGTCACTTAGGATTGTCCGATTGAGCTGAAACTGGTCGCATTCGTTTTAGAATAACTTCGACCATATAAAGACTACTTTGATGTTCTTCCTCTTTACGGGTCTGCTTAGCTCGGCGTGGTTCAGTGGAAGCCATTTTTGCCCTGTCTCTCTGGGACAGTAGGCTTACCATGATGGAGCAAGAGGTAGAGGTCTCTCTTTTATACTATATCCCCACCCTCTAACACTACTGAACCCAACAAATATCGTACGAGTCTTTGACCTAGACGTATACATATATACAAGATTATATATATATGTATACCGATTGCGCCATTTGTGATGGTTCGATTGAGCTGAAATTGGTCTTAATCGATTCAGCTAGCCGTCTACCTAAATACTAGATACCTTGTTTTAAAGCCATTTCAAGTTTCAAAAATTTTTTTTTTCATGACGTCATAACTTTGGTTGATGACGTCATAATGTTTTTATAAACAATAGGCCTCGTAACCTCCTCAACATCTCGCGATTTGCAAAGTTTCGTTTCAATTTGAGAATGCCTTCGAGAGTTATCGTTCGCCATACGAAAGGGTAGAAACTCTTACATACATATATATATATATATATATATATATATATATATATATATATATATATATATATATATATATATATATATATATATATATATATATATATATATATATATATATATATATATATATATATATATATACATATATATATAAACTTTTTTGGGACATATATTTTTGTTATCAGGAAGCCAATAGGAACCGATTCCGCTCACTCCCACCCTCAACTTCCGTCATCCGAACAACCTCATAAGCGTCATTTTCATTATGAAAATTCGCTAAAAAGTAAACAGCATTAGTTTAGGTCACGGCTTATAGCAGACTCAAACTCATGTCAGTTATAAGCCGTGGCCTTAGAAACCGGTCAAGAATAATTAGACTCATCTCACTGGCACTGATGATGATCGTTATGGTCGAAAGCTGGCTATGTCTATTGAATTATATCATTGTGGGAAGACAATTGCTGTTTACTTTTATTAGAATATTTCGTATCTCAATAATTTTTGGATTAGTAGTATCAAACGATATATTTCAGTATTGATAAGCATACCAAAGCTCTTCGTACGAGTCTTGTACATTTGCAAAAATGTCTTGTTGAAAAAGATAACGATACATTTTTTTTAAAACCGTTACGTCCTCTGCAAAACCCCTTTAAAAGGGAAAGAGAGACGGTTTTAATTCAGAAGTACAACTATATCGAACAAAGGTACAAAAAGACAGGTTGATAAAAACACCAAACTAGTGCACGAAGAACCCTTCCTGGTACCCTTCCCGGTACCCTTCTTCCTTGTCACTGAAGGGTTCTTCCCTAAGTCAGAAAGATTGTTTCACATTTCCAGACCCCGTATGAGAAAATAACAGGTATTGTCTGTTTGGCAGGTGTCTTTAGTCTGAAGGGGAGGACTTAAATATGAAGTGATTTTGCAGATTTATAACAAGAGTTTATACGAGTTACGAGGTACCTCGTAACTTTTCCTCGTTACATCGGATTCGCTTCGCTCATCCTCCCTGCTTCGGACTCGCTCAGAAATACAGTTCCTCAAATTTATAATGCAACATGCCTTCAGACTCAAAGCGAAGTTTCTTTGACACACACCCTTTCTTACTTATAACATGATTTTTCGGTATAAATTTATTAACCTGAGCAGTAGAGCAGTGGCGGCGATAACGCCGGGGCGCTGCCCCGGCAGTTTGCGCATCAACGTCGACGGGGGGCATCATAACGAAAGTTTCATCCCCCCCCCTAAAGGAAAAGTATACTAGAAAACAATTTATAATATCCATAATCAACACTTAAGATATTTTACATAAAAACGAGCAGTTAAGTATTTAATAACTCGTTGATAAATGAAACTAAAAAGAAATGATTTGATACAATTAGTGTTGAAGAGGGTGTATAAGTGCAATAGGTTCGTGATAGATCGGGTCTGCTTCGATCTGACCCCCTCTTTTAAAAGAAATAAATATTACGAGCAAGTATTTGCAAAATAAAAACTTCGACATGGACTTGGACAAAATTACTGCAAGAAACTGCCCAAAAATGGAGAAAATCAGACAAGAAGGTGTTTCTAAATTTATTAGTAAGGCTAAAAAACTAGCTATAAAGTGTCAGTGCGTTGATGATTTCGCCTTAGAAAGAGTAAGAAAGAAGAAAACCGCGGCAGGCAAAAAAGCATCAGATGAGCCCATCCACAACCACGAAAAAAGGGCAAAAAACTCCCCCCCTTAAAGAAGGGGGGGGGGTTAAACTTTTTGAATAGAGGGCATCATTTTAGTTGTCTGCCCCGGCAGGGCATTATGCTTATCGCCGCCACTGCAGTAGAGTCACCCGAGGCTTTGCCAAAAAGATAACTAAAATTGACTCCCAAAGCCTAGCCTAGGGAGACAATACGAGAGCTGAAATTCTTCGATAAAGCTGACATGTTTTCGGAGTTGCTTCGCTCGTCCTCAGATAGTAAATGCATCCGTATCATTCTCAGATGTCAACCATACAGCACTGACCACGCTCAACGCTCCTTAATACATACGATCCAACAAAAATCATGGATACTCTTGTCATATTGAAACGAAACTTATTGAACTTATTTATTACGTAATGGTGTACATTTGTACCGAATTCAACTCAATCGGACCATTTTCCAATTTTTTATAAAACGGACAAGAGTCATTTAATAAAAATGGATCTAATGCCGATAAGAAAATGAAACTTGGCACACATATCTGTCTTATACATAGCCACTTGCGTGCCAAATCTCAATCCGCATCATTTTTCCGCGTATTATGATTTTTCGAAATTTTGGCTGAGCCATTATTGCGGGTTAATGACGTCAAAAAAATTATTTTCTGATTAGCACAACTTCAGCGGTAGACTGATTTTTATACAAAAGTGCAATTCTCTAGCACAGGCCTGGGCAAACTTTTCAAGCAAAGGGCCGCTTAGTCTTTTTACAGCCAGTCGCGGGCCGCATTCCTTAAATTACAAAGTATACTAAACCCGCAACAAATTGCAGTTACGCTGGTGTTTTACGAAAATCAAATTTATTCTGTAGGAATTAGGGAACTTAAGCACTAAACAGAAAAAACTAATCTGAAAAGTGTCTTCGTCAGATCTTGAAATATAACTGAAGACAAATTTCGCTAGAAAACTAGGTGTAAAAATAATTTTAAAAAGTATTCCTATGAAATAAAAGATCAAAGGGATTGTATTTTATCAACTCCTTTTTGGCAATTCACAGAAGGCAAAATAGCTTTTTTTATCTAATTATTGTGAAAATAAAAATTCACTAAAATAATTAGAATTCGCTAAATCCGACAATGAGTATTGCTATGAAAGGCGGCCGCTCTTTATGCAATTGTTTCTTATCTTACTAGTTTTTGTTTCTCCAAATTTTAAAGTTAAAGTAACAATCCATTATTTCCTTATCTTGGTATCTAACTTTTCATAATAATTTTGAATTAGATAATTTATTTGATTATATACCTAATATTTTTTTTATTTTTTATTTATTTTATCTTTTTTCTAAACATTTTAAATTTTGCCCGCGGGCCACATAAAAATGCTCCGCGGGCCGCATGTGGCCCGCGGCCGTAGTTTGCCCAGGCCTGCCTAGCATAAATACACTGGGCGATAGGATGATACCAGACACACACATATAGACAGACAACTTTGCAAAAACCACTCAGGAGACCCTAAAATGCCTGAAACGGATAATTCCGGTTTCATCCCGGTTTCGGAATTTTTTGGAAATACAATTCTTTTCCAATATACCTACAGTATAAATGCGGAAAAGTAAATAGTTATTTATGCACCAAGGGAGTAAAGAATGTCATTATTTCCCTGAGCATTATGTTGGTTCCTAAGGCGAAAGCCGAGGGAACCAAAGGATTTAAATCCTGAGGCGAAGCCGAGGAATTTAGTTGTTTAACTCCTGAGGCGAAGCCGAGGGAGTTATAGCTATTTACTCCCGAGGCGAAGCCGAGGGAGGAAATTATTGCGAGGAAATAATGGCATTTTACTCCCAAGGTGCATACAAGATTTTATCTCCAGACGTCGACATAAAGTAATAAAATAATAAAATAATAAAGTAATAAAATAAAGTAAGAATGTCTTTTTTCATTTCTTTTTTCAAGATTTTTTAACTGAAAATTATCTTACCTTTATTATAAGAAACTCGTCGTTTGGTGAATTATGTAAAAAATTCTTCAACTTGGTTCTTAGTAAAAATATTCGCTTTCTTTGCAACATAAACTTCGTTTTTTTCTTTTTAATAATGCTATTAGTGATGCATAGCTTTTGATATTAAAATTTTCTCTCACAAGCAAAGATGATTTGATCATTGAATGCAGTGACCGCAGACTTGACGCTTGTTTTGTTTTTCATTCATTATTAAAATAAACAAGCAATGCATTTTCACTTACTTGTTGTAAATTATGATCATGACACCAACTTTTAAAATTGTTACATGCTTTGTCATATAACTTCGTTGGTAACAAGTTTTCTTTTACCAAGTTCGCTTCAATAGCAATGTCAGGAGGTGTATTGTTAAAAAGTTCGTCAATATCACAAACAATATTATCTGCCATAATTGAAATATTAGAGTAGAATATTAGAGCAGTTATAAGTAATATTTTAATCTAATTATTAAAGTTTAAGACAGGTTAAACAGTTAAAGCTAAGGTTTTAAACTAAAAAAAACTTTGATTTAATGATATTTTGTCGAAAAAAAAAAAACAATGAGTATGCAATCTTAAAATTATTTTAAAAAATCAGGATAGCCAACTTATTTTTTTACTTTTAAATAAAGAACTAGTTTTTATTTTTTAAATTATTTATTCTTATATTATTATTAGCATTAACTAGTTCTACTTAAAATGATTGTTAATGTTATATTCTTTTTTTTATACATTTTATTCTTGTATATCTTCTTATTTATAGGTATCTTAGTTTTCAAATAAAAATAATTATATATTATTCAGTTTGTCGATTATTAAGTTAAGTTGGCAACTGTTACTTTTTACTCCCAAGGGAGTAAAAAGTACTTTTTACTCCCTTGGGAGTGAAAATTGATTCTTTACTCTCTTAAATCTAGTCATTAAATTTCGTATTATATACCGTCTGGAGATAAAATATATTTAAATTTGATAGATCGACATTAAGGACTCGGTACAACGTTCAAACAGTTCTCCAGGCTACACAACTATGTCTAGGGAAAGAATTTACTAAGACTAATTGATCTTTGGTTCTAAAAGATACAAAATAAATGTAGTGCGAATCATCTCTATTCCGTAACAACCCGTGTTCTGTAACAACCTGTATTCCGTAACAACCCGTATTCCGTAACAACCCGTACTCCGTAACAACCCGTTTTCCGTAACAACCCGTACTCCGTAACAACCCGCATTCCGTAACAACCCGTATTCCGTAACAATCCGTATTCCGTAACAACCCGTATTCCGTAACAACCCGTATTCCGTAACAATCCGTATTCCGTAACAACCCGTATTCCGTAACCACCCGTACTCCGTAACAACCCGTATTCCGTTAAGTAGTTTTCACAAACTTGTCTGTCTGTGTGTGTTAACCGTATCGGTGCTTTTATGCTCGGGAGTTGAAACTTGTCACAAAATTTATTTCTTTATTTTTATTAGATTTGGAGAAAAATTAGTGTTTGAAAAAAAGACTATTTTTTTCTCCAAATCACACAAAAATAAAAAAATAAATTTTGTGACAAGTTTAAACTCCCGAGCATAGACGCACTGATGCGGTTAACACACACAGACAGACAAGTTTGTAAAAACTACTAAGGAGGCCTCAAAACACCTAAAACGGATAATTTAGGAAAAATCCTATTTAGGACTCTTAGATGTTATTAGAAGGAAACGTAAAAATATTAAAACTCCATAACTTCAGTAAGCGCAGTGGAATTTTCTTCAATAATATCAACACCAACAACGTCTTTCCACTAAATTTAAACTTTATTTGCAGAGCCGGCTTTCGGCAATAATGCCATCTACAGTGCCTAAACAAGTAATAACAAGACTTAGCAAATAATATTAACATCAAGTAGATAAATAAAAAGCAAATAAATAAGTTAAGTCTAAAAAAGTCTTCTTGATGTTAATATTATTTGCTAAGTCTTGTTATTACTTGTTTAGGCACTGTAGATGGCATTATTGCCGAAAGCCGGCTCTGCAAATAAAGTTTAAATTTAGTGGAAAGACGTTGTTGGTGTTGATATTATTAAAACTCCACTTTTCTTCTAATTTTAATTTAAAAATGTAAATATCTGAGACTCCACTTTTTCAACTTGCTAGCATAATAGTCCAAGATCTACATAATGTCTACTACTGTTTACTTGTTACTGTCTATTAGTTTACTGTCCTATAAGTGTAATGGTTTCTATAAAAATTTAAATAAGTAAACCTACTATAATTTCTACTAAGTCCTGAGCGCATGTAGTATTATCAATGGAGCATGCGCTCAAAAAAAAAAAAAAAAAAAAAAAAAAAAAAAGTCCAAGATCTAGGCCTAAAAAATGTGACTCATTTTGTACTACTTCAAACCTAATTTTTCTAAAAATATACCTTAAATTATGAAGGAAAAGCATAGTCTGCCTATCCGGAGTGGAGCCTTTCATATGAATGCGCTAGCTCAAAATATTAGAAAATTGCACAAATTCCAGTTTTCTTGCAATAAGTGGTTCCCTGTAGGTCGTGTGCGAATCATGAAGAGAACATGTTTTAAAATTGATAAAATTTCCTATAAAACGAGCATTTTTTCGTCAAAATCCTATAAAACGAGTGTTTTTTCGTCAAAATCCTATAAAACGAGTGTTTTTTCGTCAAAATCCTATAAAACGAGTGTTTTTTCGTTAAAATCGGATAACTACAACTAAAGTTATGTCATTTAATAAATGACCCAAAAAATGCACAAAAAGCCAGTATTTTTCCAAACAAATTAGCTGACTGCATAAGTTAACCATTTTTTAGTGTTTTAGAAAAAGCCATAAGTTTAGTTGCTGATATCCGACTTTGATGATTCAACACTCGTTTTATAGAGCATTTTATCATCTTTAAAAAATGTTCTATTCATGTTTTGCACACGACCCACAGGGAACCACTTATTTCAAGAAAACTGAAATGTGTGATTTTATAAAAATGAGCTTGCGCAATCATATGAAGGGCTTCACTCATGATTGGCAGAGTCTGTTTTTCCTTCATAATTAAAGGTACATTTTCAGAAAAATTTGGTTTGAAGTAGAACAAAATGAGTCACAATTTTTCAGGTCCGGCTCTTGGACTCTAAGTACTGTGGGCTAAGTACTGTGGGAGATACGATAATAACCCACACACATACAGACAAACGACTTTGTAAAAACTGCTTAGGGGCCATTAAAAACACCTAAATCGGATAATTCCGGTGACATCCCGGTTTTGGATTTTTTTGCAAACACAATACTTTTCCTATATACCTACGGTATAAAAATGAAGAAAAATAAAAATAAAATGTTAAAGGCTATGGAAGCTTAAGCTTAAAAATGAATGCGAAACCGCAGACTTTTCAGAAAAACAAATGCGAGGCTCCGACCAAAGGATTGTGTCCAAGCATGGAGGGTTAAAGGATACTTTCAGCGAAGATACTTGCTGTCAATTAGCGCCAAAACGCTCCTCGTCGGAGACTAACAGCTTCGAAGATTAACTTAATTAGTATTTGTATAATTAAAAACTTTGTTCAGATATGTACATTTAGAAATCGGAGGTTGATCGACATCCATTTCTTATAGTTAGCCCTCCAGAGTCACCCGTGGTGTAGTGGTTAAGCTAAGCGGCCAATACACAGAATGAATGGACTTTAAACTCCCGAGTTTATTTAGTCATGGGTTTAATCCTAGCACGGGCCTCTGGGATTTTTATGAGAGGGATAAAAATTCTGCGTACCACGTCCTTCAGAAGGGACTTAAAGCCGGTGGTCTCGAGCCTGTGCGTTGTCAGGCTCTCGTTAAAGATCCCTTACCCTAAATGAAATTGGTTATAGGCAAAATTTAGGACCCTCATAGATTCATTATAATACTATACTGTTTCAGCCTTGTTGTTTAAAGTGTGTGGAGGTTTGGTTTAACAGCGAGGGCACGTGTTGTTCCTAGTTTTCACTAGACTATATGAGTCAGTGAAAATATGTATGATTGCTTGAAAAAAAGCATGAGAGGAACCATAGAAATTCACGGCTCTTCTGTCCAGATTAGATGAAACATACCTACACTTGAAATTAAAAGGAGTAGAACACTATCTTAGGGAGCTGGCAAAAAGGGCCCAACAACGTGGCCTACTTGCCTAGTCGTTACTATCACTACCCCCATATTACCTCATAAGCGTCTTTCCAGATAAAAATTCACTAGAAGGCAAAAATGAGGGTAGAGGGATTTATAGAATCAACAGGTTACCCTTTAAAAATAAAAACTTTTCGGTACGTTTTCACTACTGTTCTTTTATTTTGTAAAAAATATTTTGTGTGAAGTCCCCCTCCCCCCGGGGGATGTCGCGGGTGAAAGTCTACTAACTCTTTAAAGGGATCAGACGGGGGGCGTCTGACCTTTTTTTGGGGAGAATCTTTCAGGGTTAAGGTTCCTCTTAAAAAGGAGTTAAGACCTTTAAGTGTAATTCTAAGGAAGGGGGGGAGTCCTTATAAGTTGTCTAAGATGGGTTAAGTCCACCCCCCCCCGGAAAAGGGTTTTTTTCTTGGCTTTTACTTAAAGTTTTTTCCTTCCCCACTACCCTAGTTCTTTTCAACTTTGGGATCTGAGAAATAAGAAGCTTACTCACAATTTTGCCCCTTTATATCATAATTTCTTTTTAGTGACGCTTAATAAGACTTAAAAGAAAATTATATTACATAGGTGTTTCCGGTAGTTAAACAATTAGCGCGTGTGCCTGCTACCTAGACAATCTGGGTTCAAAACTTGTCGGGACAAAAGTATATATATATATATATATATATATATATATTATATATATATATATATATATATATATATATCAGGAGTTCGATCTCTTGCGTAAAAATTCTGTAGGCCCCGACAGAGCCTATGAGAATGTGGTTTATATATATATATATATATATATATATATATATATATATATATATATATTAATATATATATAAATAAGGTTATATATATATTTATATATATTAAATAACTTTTTTTAAATTTCATACCCTCCTATGGATCTGACGCTGCAATAGGACTTAAAATGTTGAACACTATCTTCTATCTAAGGGAGTTAGTGAAAAGGGTCCAATGACGTGGTCTACTTGCTAAATGATCTCATACTATCTCTAATTAACATTGGCTTCACCGAGAGTCAGCTCCCGAGTCTTGCCGTGGAAGAGCACTAAAATATTGGCTCCACCGAGAGTCAGCTCCCGAGTCTTGCCGTGGAAGAGCACTAAAATATTGGCTCCACCGAGAGTCAGCTCTCGAGTCTTGCCGTGGAAGAGCACTAAAATATTGGCTCCATCGAGAGTCAGCTCTCGAGGCTTGTCGTGGAATAGCACTAAAATATTGGCTCGATCGAGAGTTAGCTCTCGAGTCTTGCCGTGGAATAGCACTAAAATATTGGCTCCATCGAGAGTCAGCTCCCGAGGCTTGTCGTGGAATAGCACTAAAATATTGGCTCGATCGAGAGTTAGCTCTCGAGTCTTGCCGTGGAAGAGCACTAAAATATTGGCTCCACCGAAAGTTACCTCCCGAGGCTTGCCGTGGATGATCACTAACATTTTGGCTCCCGAGGCTTCACTAAGAGAGATTATAACAAATCTGAAACTGTCCATGTCAAACAAATTATAAATATAACCTTGTCGTCATGAATCGTCACAGACAGCTTTGACGAGGTTGATTCTACACAGTGGTTTCAGACCGATTGCTTAAACTTTATAAATCTTCGTAAAGCGACCAGGGTGTGTTTGTATGCGCCATACAAAAACACTGCTATTAATTAATCTGGAACTTTAGTATTATTTATTATTCAGCGCATTATATATTTTTCTGGAGCATAATTTACGACAGTACCTCTTCCACTCATTTATGAGACGTAAAATCCATTAAAAAAAGTCAAAATTAAAAGTACATCAAATTTCGCTATTCATTTTTATCGTCATTATATATGTCAATTTATAAATGTGATCAAACACAATTAAATATTCAATAACACTTATGTTGTTAACACCTGGATTTTATCATCAAGTTTTGATTCTTTTTAATAAATAAAAATATAGTTAATATTATAAATTATTATGTTGGTTTCTTTTTGATAAAATATGTATTAAGTCTTAAAATGTTTAAGATATATTCACGTATGTTTTTGTGCAGTAACATTAAAGTATAGCTCATTAAAATAAAGATATAAAATCGAATGAATTAATGACCAAGGCAATGAATTGGAGTTTATTACTTTTTCTGGGTTAGGATGATTAATTAGGGGAGGGGGGTAAGGTTATTGGTTGGACGAGTTTTTTTTTGTTTCCGGTAGACTTAGTGGTGTACACTAATAAGATCATGGTATTATAGATCTCTTTTATATATATATATATATATATATATATATATATATATATATATATATAATATATATATAATAATAATATAATATATAATAATATAATATATATATATATATATATGATATAAATATATATAAAATATATAATAATATATATATATATATATATATATATATATATATATATAATATATATATATATAATATATATATATATATATATATATATATATATATATATATATATATATATATATATATATATATATATATATATATATATATATATATATAATATATATATATATATATATATATATATATTAATAATATAATTATAATAATATATATATATATTATTATATATATATATATATATATATATATATATATATATATAATATATATAATATATATATATATATTATATATATATATATAATATATATATATATATATATATATATATATATATATATATATATATATATATATTATATAATATATATATATATATAAGAGAACTTACAGTTGTGAAGAGATAGAAGGAGAGGATTAAACGCGACGTTTCGACTGTTTTTGTCTTAATCAAACGAGAATATGGAGATAGATTGTGAATAACCAATATATACATATATATATAATAATATATATATATATAACCATATATTGTTTTGTTCCTGGACGTTTCCCTGCCACACGATAACATTTAATTGCTTTTTTTGGATCGGAATGAAACTTGGTAGAAAAATCAACCTGATGCAGAAACATAGTGGTTATGAAAGGTGTATGACATCAATGACTCACTACAAAAATGACTCCGCGAAGTTTGCAGAAGATCACAAAACTTTAAACAGTCTTATATAGTAGATCGAGCTTAAATTTTATTCTTGTATAGTACTATAAGGTAAATACTTTTACAAAATTTATTATTATTATAGTGCGACAAACGGCAAATGTCAGTTGACAGCTCGGGAAAATAGTGTTAAGAAACCAATAAGGTTGACCTGATTTGAAATTGAAGGCGTGATTTAACGTTCAAGACTAACCCCATTGGCTCCCTCACATTATTTTTCTACGCTGTCAACTGATTTTAGCCGTGTGTCGTATTATAGTATATGAAATCTAATAATCATAATAATTCTTTATTCATATCATATGAAAGTTATACAAAATAATGTATAACACTATTAACGTTGATATAACTTTTTATCAACTTAATGTTGATAAAAAGTATTTTTTTTACAACTAGGTAAATAAAAACTTAATTTGATGTGATGTAAGTAGGGAACTACTTGAGTGAGGGCTCACCTCTATCTGTCTCTAAATTAAAATATAAAGAAAAAATTAAAAAGAAAAAAGGTTTAAAAAAAGAGTCTACTCCGACTTACAGATTTGTGTTTCGAGTTAATTAAAATATAGGTAAAAATAAATAAAAAATAATAATTAATATGTATTTATATTAATTATAATATAATTTTATTAAAGTTTTTAAAAATACCTGTTATACAACTAATTTAAACAATTTAATGCAATAAAAAGGTAATTTTGTGTGGTTTTGTGCAAACTAAATTATTTAAAGTAACATTACTAACAATAAATAAAATAAAACACTATATTGCGGTGTTTATGTTCTTATCACTCACAAATTCTCGTGACAACCAATTAAAACCCTAATTTTCAATGAAATTGTGATTCTACTGAGTACATACGCCCTAAAAATTAATTAAATTTAAGCACTTTGATAAAAAACTTAAAGAAATAATCGTCACAAATAAGAAAAATGAAAAAACCCTCATAAGACTTTAGCATCGATCACCCTTTCGTTATCAATTTCTTATCAGCGATGGTGGCGCTACTACGGACTTAGAATCGCACTAGTAGACATTTTGACTCAAATTGCTTACCCCTAAAACTTTTTTGGGGGTATTTGATAAAATTCTTATTATCGGTCTTTGATATGTACAGGCTGTACTACTAAGAACCCTGGCAATCGAAAATCGACGAGAAATCACTCTTTCAAGACTACATAAAGCCTATTATCAAACATCATTACCTACATAACAGGATGTGGGAGGTACTTATGACTTCACGGACCAATCAGAACACTCAAATCCGTACCCTTTACCTGTACCCTATCTAGAAAGAAAAAAACAGTAAGTTTTTTTTCTAAAAAAAAAATTAATTTCCGTAACTCGAAAAACAAAACTTCCAATGGTATAAGATCTGAGAAAATAAGAACCTGTTTTTTTTTGTTGACTTTTCCTTAATTTTGCACCTTAAATATAATATTGGAAAAGCATTGTGTTTGTAAAAATTTCCAAAACCGGGATGAAACCGGGATTATCCGTTTCAGACGTTTTTAAGACCTCCTGAGTGGTTTTCTCAAAGTTAAGAAAACTCAAACTCTGAGAAAACTTTTCTCAGAGTTGATACTTACCGCTGTAGTTGTGCTATTCAGAATAGTGATACTTATGCTACTAGGCACAAAATGGGAATTTTGCAGACGAGTTTATAAATTTGCCCCCGAGCGAAGGCGAGGCGGGCTATGGAAATTACCTGCAGAGGCGTAAAGCCGAGGCAGGTAATTTAGTTGCACGATCTGCAATGTTTTCCTTTGGCTCATAGTAGCCTATAACATTTTATCTACTAACGCATAGAAAAAATAACAAAGAGATTATTTTAAATACTTGCTGCCGAAGATTTTTACAGGGCAGTAACACTGCTTGAAGTAATTGCAACGCTGACAATAATCAAGGTGAGTGTGTCAATAACTCGTCATGTCAACAATGTTTGTATCTTATTCACTTCACGTTGTTCTCACTCAGTTATGTTTTAAGTAACTAAACTATTAGTTTAAGATTTAGTTTTTGATAACGTTCTATTCTTAATAAACTTAATCTTAAACTAAATATAACAACATGAAATAACAAATCTACCACTTAAAATAAAAATTCTGTCGATTCATAAACACTTGTAAACTAATTTTAATTTATTGCCAAAAATATCAGTGTCTGGCCTATTTGTTCCAAACATTTAGATAAACAAACTTTAAATGTTAAACATTTAAATAATAATATCGTAATTTTAAAGTAACAATAAAGCAAGTACATACAAAACAAGCTGGAGATAGAATCATAGTTTTACAAAATAAAACAATCCTTGAAATTCACGCGCAATAGATGTAAAATAATACCTCCGCTCATTGTCCATTTCCCGCCAGGGAGTTTTGACTTGTTTCCCATGTATTAAATGAGCCATAACTCCCCTCGTATTTTTTTCATTACCAACACATTTTGCGTACTGTTTTGAAACATTTTTGCGTACTGTTTAAACATATTTCCGTATTATTTGACAGTGTGAGGTAAAAATGACATTTGGCAGCTTAAAAACAGTCCAGTAATGGCTAATTTTGCTGCCGTGAGTTGATAAAATAATTTTTAACACACGATAATGACTCAGCGAAAATTTCAAAAAATCGTAAAACACGGAAAAAATATGCGATTGAATTGAGATTTGGCACGCATGGCAGCCATGTATAAGACTAACATATGTGCCAAGAGTCATTTCATTATCAGCACTAGTTCAATTTTTACGTTTTTTTTTAAATTGTAAAAATCTGAAAACATTCTAAATCAGAGTAAAAAAAGTCTCTCCACAGGTATCAAATAATTTATTTAAAATAAAGCAATAACCGGCTTTCAACCAACTAAAGGTCATCAATCAGTGCCTAAAAACAAATAAATAAAAGTAAATTACAAAATGGCAACAAAAATCTAAAACTTCAGATTTTTTGTTTTTACCACTCACAAAACAAAACTTTGTCTACAGTCGTCCTTGATACAAAATAGGTTAGGGTATATATATATATATATATATATAATATATATATATATATATATATATATATATATATATATATACTTAATGCACTATTAAAATACTTAATAGTAATATTTCCTAAATAAAATTACACCTAAAACGAAACTTTGTCTGCAGTCGTCCCTTAAACCCCGTTAGGGACCCATATGTCAGTCCTTATGATTTATGACGGACAGACATTCAGACATATTTATTATCTTAAGTCCTTTATGGTTTTAAGTTTTGGTCCTCTTTAACTTTTAAAGCATTTTACGACTTGAACTTCATGAACTTTCTAAATATTGAGGTCACTCATGTTCTTTTTTTCAGCGGACATTTTTGCCTTTGATGATTTTATTGAATTCGATGAGAGTTTGTTAGATATTGTATTGCATTTTTTCGATTGTTGGTTAGTTGGAATGATACGGGTGTATTTACTATTCGTGGATGAGCGAAGCGAGGCTGAAGACGTTTTGCTGTAAAAATTTTTGGTGATTTAAATACTAAATACTAAGGATGAGCGAAGCGAGGCTGAAGACGTTTGCTGTATAATTTTTGGTGATTTAGAAATACTAAATACTAAAGGATGAGCGAAGCGAGGCTGAAGACGTTTTGCTGTAAATTTTGGTGATTTAGAATACTAAATACTAAGGATGAGCGAAGCGAGGCTGAAGACGTTTTGCTGTAAAATTTTGGTGATTTAGAATACTAAATACTAAGGATGAGCGTAGCGAGGCTGAAGACGTTTGCTGTATAATTTTGATTTTAGAATACTAAATACTAAGGATGAGCGAAGCGAGGCTGAAAACGTTTTGCTGTATATTTTGGTGATTTAAAGAATACTAAATACTAAGGATGAGGTAGCGAGGCTGAAGACGTTTTGCTGTATAATTTTGGTGATTTAGAATACTAAATACTAAGGATGAGCGAAGCGAGGCTGAAGACGTTTTGCTGTATAATTTTGGTGATTTAGAATACTAAATACTAAGGATGAGCGAAGCGAGGCTGAAGACGTTTTGCTGTATAATTTTGGTGATTTAGAATACTAAATACTAAGGATGAGCGAAGCGAGGCTGAAGACGTTTTGCTGTATAATTTTGGTGATTTAGAATACTAAATACTTAGGATGAGCGAAGCGAGCTCGAAGCAGGGAGGATGAGCGTAGCGAATCCGACTTGACGAGGAAAAGTTCCGATGTACCCTGTACTTGATTTGTTAACAATGAATAGTTGACACAATATAATTGTGCGAGAGACACCTAGGAAATGTAACAAAATGCAATGCTACATCTGGGAACTGTTCCATCATTCGACATTCGTCATCATTGATAGCTCGACATAATGTCATGTCCCACTCTGTTTCGTTACGTCTAACTCATCAGTGCGTCGACAAAGCCTGAACTCACTCTGACCTTTAATTAATTCCGAAGTATATACTGTGAAGTATTTACCAGCGGTGCTCTCTTACCGCCATCATGCATGGCAAGCAAAACATATATCATTTCATACTATACTCATTTGTCGAGCCATCAATGATGACGAATGTCGAATGATGGAACAGTTGCCAGATGTAGCATTGCAATGTGCTTGTTATATTTCCTTGGTGTCTCTCGCACAATTATATTATATCAGAAATTGTCATATGTAAAACGGCGTCGACCATCTTGTTGATTTCAACGAGTTGGACGACTCGATCACTTTCGTTTCTTAACACTTTATTCGCACTCGCCGGCACTGATGATGTTCTTTTAAATCTGAAAGATGACTCTGTCATTAAACTATAACATCAGTTGAGAGACTTGTTTCTTATTTTTCTTAATATCTGAACTCTACAACTCTATTTTTTATTATATAAGGTTAAGTTTCATGCTGGTACCTTGTTATTAATGCGTCTTTTATCATAAATAAAATTTTATTAAGTTCAAACTTATAATCTAAAGTTTCTTATCTGTTACAGGTGTTGACTGACGTTGTCATCATTGCAATATTATCAATTTATGTAAGTAAAAAGTAAAAAAAAAAAAATTTAATTTAAAAAATCTTATTTAAAAGTAAAAATTTTGGTTCCTCGCCAGGGAAAGAAGATTTGCACTTATTTCTCTGTCTAATTCAATGTGTAATTTAACACCATGTTTTTAGCCGTTTTATGGCGTCTGTCTGGATTTTGCAACCATTTTAGGCAAGCTGATTATAATATTCTGATTCAGCACGGGTAACTGAAGAGAATTACGTATGTTTTAGCCTTTGGTTTTTTTGACGATTACATACGTGGTTCTAAAGTAGAATTAGGGGGCTAAAGCCCCTAAACCTCAAATTATGTAGCCTTTTAGATACTAAAACTAATATATATATATATAATATATATATATATATATTAATTATATATATTATATATATATATATATATATATATATAATATATATATATATATATATATCATTTATAAAGGAGAATTTAAAAATAATTGAAAGAAGTAGTGAGGATAAGCGTAAAAAATCCGTAGTAATAACCGATTTTTTCGATTGACAACCGATGAGAAAAATTTACAATAACGTTTGATTTTTGTGCCAAGTTTCACTTTATCGGTTGATTACACTTAAATAGGATTATCAATTTATTTAGTAAACCCCTTTTCATTCCATTACTCCTTGACAAGTACTGTTATCGTACTTGTCATACAAAAAGGCTTCGCCAGTACAGATCGTACAACTAAAGAATGGATTAGGAATTCCTTGCCATGATCTATTAACGCTCTGTGGCGAATTTATTAGAAGAGTTAATAATATTGCGGAGGTCCGAAAACTAAGAGAATTTAGGACATTTGTTATTTTTAGAGCGAATATTCTATCTTTGAACATTTTTAGTACTAGCGAACCCATAAGCAAAATTTTCTAAGATAAAAAAATCGCTTAGAATAACATTTTGCTTATGGGTTGGCTCGTACGCGATATATATATATACATACATATATATATATATATATATATATATATAATATATATATATATATATATATATATTATGTGCTAGGCTCAATGTTCTTATTTTTTTATGATTTATTAGATTATATGTGTCATTTATTCGGTTTCGAGCATTAATGCTCATATTTTACCGCAATAAGTCATACATTATATAGTTAAGCATTTAATGGTTACTCCTCATTTATAAAATGTATCTGTGCATTTCCTTAGGAAGTTTCCTTGATAACTCATTTATTTAATGCAAAATTTTCAATTAGACTTTAAAAAAATGCGGTAAAACTTAAATCTAACTAGGAAATATTGAATTTAAACAATTTAAAATAAATTGCGAGGAAAATATGAGAATCTGGTGGGAAATATATTTTACCGGTAGAATTTCATTTGAAATTGAATCATTTTTATACTTTATGGTGTACCGGTAGGGAGAGGGTGGAAATCAAATAAGGGGGTTACGAGGCGGAGATCCTGACAGTTAGTGGGGGCAGATTTTTGCCCCCTGGGGGTGGAGGTAGGATATTTTATTTTAAACAAGAATATCAAAGTCAAATTTTTTATCTTATTTTTATCACTCTTTTCACATTTTTAGCGAATTTTTTTTAATAAAATGACGCTTATGATGAAGTTCGGATGGCAGAATTGAAGAGGGATGGGGAATCGATTCCTATTAGCCTTCTGATTGCAAATATATCTGATGAGCCTTGCGGATCATCAGGGATAACCCCTGCGGGAACCAACTTGGGTGGTAGTAGCAACCGTTACGCTCAAAGTGTATTCTAAAGCTGGCGATAATTTATCTAAACAATATTCTTCTATAAACTGAGAGCGTAACCTGGGATGCGAACCCCAGACCTCCGTGTATGTCAAAGGTCAGTGTAAAAACCTCGGCCACGTCAGTGTAAGGCCTTAACGACCTCGGCCACGGAGGCGGCTCTGATTGTAAATATATAAATTTATTTATTATGTACGTACTGTTTTTTACGACAATTAACATAATACCGGCATTGCTTTCGAAACCATTATACGGAATCGCACCTATGGCTGTCTTTCAGCGTCGCCACATTGCTGTGTCTTAATATATGTTTAGGGTGAATGAATTCATTTCTGATATTATCTGGTTCGGCGGAGCCTCGAGAGACAATATGTTAGTAATTCCTCTTAGAATTTAAATTTAACTTTAACCTCGAAAGTTAACTAGCTTATAATGCTCGAATTGTCAAACTCCTCTCTCTCCTCTCTCTCTCTCTCTCTCTCTCTCTCTCTCTCTATATATCTATATATATATATATATATATATATATATATATATATTTATTTATGTATATATATATATAATATATATATATATAATATAAATATATATATATATATTTATATATATATATATATATATAATATATATATTTTTTATTTATTTATCATGTCATCATATCATTTATTTATTTATTATACACATCATGTCAGTCAATGACAGATGACAGACAATGTTTTGTTTGACATATTATGTCAATTAAAAAAACTGGATTGTGATTTCTTGTAATGTTTGTGGGGTCATGCTCATTGATGTGGGTTTATGTCGTCACACACATTTAATAAAAAAATAGGTTTTGGCACAATAACAAGGTTAATTTTTGTACCAAGATAACTTATATGAAGAAGCGTTCATATGTGATCATGTCATAGAAGTATATATATTATATATATATATATATATATATATATATAATATATATATATATATATATATATGCATACATATCAGGAGACCCCCACCCCCTTTCCCTTCTCCATGACTTCAACCTCAGAAGCTCATTTTTTCTCGCTTATGAAATGAAAATCATAACGCAGTAGTAATTATGCGTGACAGACTCACACCCACAAAAACAAAAGTCCTGATAAAAGCAAATTGAATAATCTCATAAACGCCTGAAACTGTAACGGAAATTATAGAATCTTAATCTTTAAATTTTGATTTTCGACATAAGAAACCGTACATAGGAAAAACTAAATACTTTTTCTATTAACAGTAGTAGACAAGGAGAAGTAATAAGTAAACAAACATTTAAAATTATGTCAATTCATATTTTATTTACAATCTCTGTATTAATTGTTTATCTTTTTCCGCTTAAGAGAGTTAAACAATGAAGTAAATGTAATATATTATTAATAATAATATTATATGAATATAATAATATATATATATGTATATAATATATATATATATATATATATATATATATATATATATATATATATATATACATATATCAGGAGTTCGATCCCTTGCATAAAATCCTAAAGGCCCGACAGAGCCTAGGAATGTAAAAGTTTATATATATATATATTATAATATATATATATATATATATTATATATAATATATTATATATATATATATATAATATATTACAAAGGAAAATACTTAAAGTATTACATAACAATCTTAATTTAATAACAATAACTTTCAGGAGTTTTAGAGGGATCTTGAGAATTATCTCAAAATCTGGGTAGTCATTTCTCAAATTGGGGACTTCAGCTTAACCTGACCAAAGAAGAAATTTGTTTTAATTAATTTTTAAAATTTATGTTGTTGTTGGGGCGCGTGTGTTCAAGGCAAGACCGTATTGCACCACAGCGGATTTATTTAGACCTTTTCGTGGTTATTATTTGTTGCAAATAATAAGCTGCTTTATTCTATTGCAAAACCGTTTCATTGTTTTTTTGAACATTTTTTGTTTTTAGCATAGATATTTGAAATGAAAATAGCTATAGATTTGAAATGACGTAATAGCTTTTTACCGCGAATCTTACTTTTTTATATAACTTTTTTAATTAGTTATAAAAATTTGTAAAATTATTATTATCATTTGTTTTTTTTAAATACATTTTTTCTTACCTCGATTAACCTAACAAAACGAAAAAACCATAGGGAAAAATGTATGCATTTTTCTCATTACATATATATATATATATATATATATATATATATATATATATATATATATATAAATATATATATATATAATATATATAAATATATATATATATATATATAATATATATATATATATATATATATATATATATAATATATAGTAAAGGGGCTGTTCCCCCTCTTACAAGTTTTACCTAGAATCGCCTATGGAAAGAAATTTAGTTCGAGTATAAACCTCTACGAAATTTTTAAGTCACCAACTTTCGTTTTAATACGACAAGTATATCTATGATTTAGGTTTGATCATAAAAGTTAAGCAGCTTTAAGCGTGGTCATTGCTGTATGGGTGACCGCTGACTATGAAAAGGATGTATTTACTATCTGAGGACGAGCGAAGCGGGTCGAAGACGTGTTGTAGTATAAATTTGGCGGATTGTATATTCTGAGGACGAGCGAAGCGAGTCTGATGCAGGGAGGATAAGTGTAGTGAATCCGATATGATATTGGAAAGTTCTGAGGTACCCTGTACCTGATTTTTTAATATAAATTTAAGTGTTATTATTTTCATTTTGTATTTTGAATTGTATTTTTCTGTATTTACAATTTTTAGTTTATACATAAAAATGATCAAATTTATTAAATTTAAAAAAATACTAATATGTTTTTTTTTCTAAATGCATTCATTCCTGTCATTATGTTAAGGAATAAAATATTTTCTAAAATATGTATTGCAGAAAATATAATATTGAAAAAATTATTATTATATTGCATGTCCAATAAGATTTTACTTTTACAATGAAGGACATAAAGTAGGCACTTTACAGTAGCAAATAATGAGAAAATTATTATTATATTGCATGTCCAATAAAGATTTTACTTTTACAATGAAAGGACATAAAGTAGGCACTTTACAGTAGCAAATAATGAGAAAATTATTATTATTGCATGTCCAATAAAGATTTTACTTTTACAATCAAAGGACATAAAGTAGGCACTTTACAGTAGCAAATAATGAGAAAATTATTATTATATTACTTGTCCAATAAAGATTTTACTTTTACAATCAAAGGACATAAAGGTAGGCACTTTACAGTAGCAAATAATGAGAAAATTATATTATATTACTTGTCCAATAAAGATTTTACCTTTTACAATCAAAGGACATAAAGTAGGCACTTTACAGTAGCAAATAATGAGAAAATTATTATTATATTACTTTTCCTTTTAATCAAAGACATAAAGTTTTACAGTAGCTTTATTATTATATACTTTCCAATAAAGATTTTACTTTTACAATTAAAGGACCTAAATCGGTACTTTAAAAATCTTCTAACAGTAGACTCTTCACTATCTAAGTAGCTCAAGGTCTGAGTTTTCGAATCTGTTAACAACTGTTAGAATTAACTTTAAAATAGTTGAATATCTTGATCATCAAATCTTTAATAGTCGACTTTTTTTGTTGTTTTAACTTTGATCTTTCTAATCTCAAAACAGCTATTTACAGAATAGTCCGCTCGTTGAATTGTCGAATCTTTGAGTGAGTTGAGAAAGGGTACCAGTCGTTGGCGCTCCAAGTTGTTGGAGCTCCATTCGTTCGCGCGCCATCATTTGCGCTCCAATTCGTTGGCGCTCCAACGATATGGAGCGCCAACGAATTGCCTGCACTTACATTTTCTCGCGTGATTTCTCTAAAGATTCATGGACGCTCCAAATCGTTCGAGCTCCATTTCAAATGGAGCTCCAACGATATGGAGCGCCAACAACTTGGAGCGCCAACGACTTAGAGCGTCTATGAATTTTTAGAGAAATCACGCGAGAAAATGTAAGTGCAGGCAATTCGTTGGCGCTCCAAGTTGTTGGCGCTCCATATCGTTGGAGCTCCAACGATTTGGAGCGCCAACGAATGGTACCCTTGAGAAACACAATTATTTAGATGTGTTGACGCCATGAGGAAAATATTTTTTTCGATGTTTAAATTCTTCTTCTGTTTGTTTCTCCATCGAAACTTTTTTTCATTCAATAAACTTTACAGCCTATCTCACTTTTATCTTTTTTGTGAAGAAATGTCTAACGATATTTCTAATTTCAGTTGAGTAGTATCAGTCGTTAATTTTTTATCACCTCTATTGATTTGATTTCAGCTACTTGCCGGTCTCCTTGCCGAATTGAGTCTGGTACCGTTGACTTCGAATTTGGTCGTCTCCATTCCCTAAGAGCTGTAGGATTTGTTACCGCCCCACCTCTTGGCCGATTGAAGACTCCATGTTCGAGCTTCAAGCCCCGATGTCTTTTTGGCATCAGTTGACGGTCCTTCGACTCTAGCCAGTTTCATTTCCAGCGCTGATCTCTGAACGATTTGTGGAGATTCGTCTGGGAAAACAGAGGAGATAGTGATTGTTATAAGGAAGAGGCGATAGATCACCCCAAAATAGAATTACCCTATGAGCGAATTCTCATTCGAAATTCACTAAATATCAGTATCTTTATAGAAATAGAGACAGTCTTTTAGGATATGAGTGCTTTATTTCGGGTTTTGTACCTGCTCTTTTGTTGTGCGATTTCCCTTTGAAATGTACCAAATTTTCGTTACGGTTAATAGGTTACAATATTAGGAACTTAGAGAGGTGTAGGAGGTTAGATGTGGTTGAAAAAGAAAGTTTTTATAACTACAAATGTCCTAAAGGGAGTGCTACAGCTGAGAAAAAAATACCTCCACACACAAATGCATATTGTTTATATATATATATATATATATATATATATATATATATAATATATATATATATATATATATATATATATATATATATATATATATTATAACTCATTAGTGCGCCGACAGAGCCTGAACTCATTCTTACCTTCAATTAAAATTCCGGAAACATATTGTGAAAAGTATTTTCCAGAGACGAGAGGTGCTTTCTTACCACCATCATGGTTGGCAAGCAAAAAATATAAAAATATATCATTTGATACTACCGAGTTTTGTAAAACAAAGTAGTCAAACGAAACAGAGTAGGACATGACATTATGTCGAGCCATCAATGAGGACGAATGTCGAATGATGGAACAGTTCCCAGATGTAGCATTGCATTTTGCTTGGTACATTTCCTAGGTGTCTTTCGCACATTTTATATTGAGTGAATTATTTATGTTTTTTAAAACTCGGTAGTATCAAATGATATATGCTTATACGAGATTTTTTATAATTATCGGATATGGTGAATTGCATAAGGGTATCGAAATATTCTAACGGGAACGGACTTGTTTATTACCAATTCGTTTTTGCTCCTCTTGATGAATTCTCTCCCGTAGCGCGTGATCAGCCGCTTCTTCATCTATTTCATCGCCGTTTTCATCTTTCCTGGGATACATTAAAACGGCCATTAATGGCTGAACTTTACATCCGAGACTTCTTCCGTCCATGTCGATCCTAGAAGTAAAACAAAACTGCTTGTGAATCTAAACTTCTGAAATTTAGTTGTATATCCTCATTGTGACTTGGTTGTATTGACAAAAAGAATATCCTGTTGCATTAATATTTATATGTCAAATGGACTCATTCTTCAAGGAATATTCTAATAAATTTGTATTTTCTTTGTCAAATGGACTTATTGACCAAGGAATATCCTAGTCAATAACTGTCAAATTATTAATAATAATGCCCTTAACTCATTGACCAAGGGGTAATCTTAATCGGGATATCCATGTGTCAACAGTGACCAAGGGATTGACCGTTGACCAAGGGGTAATAACTTAATCGGGATATCCATGTGTCAACAGTGACCAAGGGATTGACCGTTGACCAAGGGGTAATAACTTAATCGGGATACCCATGTGTCAACATTGACCAAGGGATAATAACTTAATCGGGATATCCATGTGTCAACATTGTCCAAGGGATTGACCATTGACAAAGGGGTAATAACTTAATCGGGATATCTATGTGTCAACATTGACCAAGAGATAATAACCTTATCGGGATATCCATGTGTCAACATAGTCCAAGGGATTGACCATTGACCAAGGGATAATAACTTAATCGGATATCCATGTGTCACCATTGTCCAAGGATTGACCATTGACAAAGGGGTAATAACTTAATCGGATATCTATGTGTCAACATTGACCAAGAGATAATAACCTTATCGGGATATCCATGTGTCAACATAGTCCAAGGGATTGACCATTGACAAAGGGATAATAACTTAATCGGGATATCCATATCCATGTGTCAACATTGACCATGGGATAGTAACTTTATCGGAATATCCATGTGTCAACATGTCCAAGGGATTGACCATTGACAAAGGGTAATAACTTAATCGGGATATCCATATGTCAACAGTGACCAAGGGATTGACCATTGACCAAGGGGTAGTAACTTTATCAGGATATCCATGTGTCAACATTGACCAAGGGATAATAACTTTATCGGGATATCCATGTGTCAAGAGTGACCAAGGGATTGACCATTGACAAAGGGGTAATAACTTTATCGGGATATCCATGTTAACATTGACCAAGGCATTGGCCATTGACCATTGACCAAAGGATCAACCATTGACCAAAGGATCGACCATTGACCAAAGGGTAATAACTTAATCGGGATATCCATGTGTCAATATTCCCATTCTACAATCAATGCACTAGGATACAATTTAGTTAATTATTATCTTGGTAAGCGAAGCGAGTTTTTTTTTTGGCTTCTGGTAAAAACGCTATCTTTACCAATACAGTAAAAACAAAGGCCGTGGTCAGTCCAGTTTCGATTCGATAGAAGAGGGTTTGAACCTGGTTACATACGATTGATATCTAAATGTTTGAACAGGTTTTGATTACAAACTGGTTATTTCTGACAACTAGTCACCACTACTACTAGTGGTGAAACTGAACATGCCTAATGAAACAAAAAAACGAGTCAATGATTTTCAGGAACAGTTCCAAAGGATCCCGTACGTTGCTTCCAAAACTCGTTGTCTCCAAAGATCAATAGTTCAACGAGTCAGAGAAGTTCATAAGTTCCAATTGGAGATAACGAAATAGTGTGGCAAAAGATTTTGCATTCCAACTTTTAATCCAGAAGCATATGTTTAATGACATAAAAGTTTACTAGATCCAAAATAATAAAAAAAATATTTTGGAACTAATGAACTTTGGTGACAACTGTCTTTGGAAGCAACGAACATATAGAGCAAAAAGTCACGTGGGTGAACCATTGTTGGGTCGTTCTACTCTTTTTGGAACTAACGGGAAGACTAGGCAAAGGCTTTGGATCTATCGAATCAGTCCGTTGCCTCCAAACTTCATTAGATCCAGAACATTATTGTTAACGTAGTAATGAATGTTCAATGTCATACCTATTCGTAAGTTCCAAAAATTATATTAAAATAATTGTGTCTAACGAATTATGGAGACAACGAAACTTGGGGACTGTGAACTTTGGATGCAAAGGGATTTTTGATTTGGAACTAACAAACTTTAGAGACAGTGAACTTTGGAGACAACGAAAGCGCACCGTTCCAAAAAGTTCACAACAAAGACAAAAAGACACTCAACACCTCGCATGTTGAGAGTCTAGTGACACTCAACATGCGCATTCCACGCTTATTCGCACATTCTGTGGAAATGCTTTACCTAACGAATTTCTCCTGAGTGTCTGTTTTCTTCTTTACCAACTCCTGATGCTGCTTCTTGTTGCTGGATCTGCAAATAGCACGATGACTTTTCACATTCTTATCCATCTTCAGAAATTCATCGGTTTTATCTCCTCTTTCCATCAATTCTACTCGCTGGACTCTAACTTGAGGTGGAGGCAGTTTAACTTCCAACTCCTTCCTTATCACTTTCCTGCATCATACATGAATGAAATTGTAAAATAATCAATGCGTGGATCCGGATATGTTAAGATTAGCATATTAGCTTGTCTTCTGGTCAATTCGTGTTCGATCCTGGTCAAAACCATAAAAACACAAAGTTTGAGCTTTCGGCCGTAAATTAGGCCTTCATCAGAAGCAGTTTTATTCCAAACTGTTTGGAAAAAAAACTACTTCTGAGAAGAACCTAATTTACGGCTGAAAGCTCAAACTTTGTGTTTTTATAGCTATCTGACCACTGCCAAATTATCTTGTTTGTTCAATAATTTTATATTAGTTTTATATATATTACATATATATATATAATATATATATATATATATATATATTATATATATATATATATATATATATATATATATATATATATATATATATATATAATATATATATATATATATATATATATATATATATATATATATATATCAAGAATAACCAATTGTTATCATGGGCCATAAAATGGTGTTTCTGGTTATAGATATATTTGAAGGGATTTATTTTGTACTTATCCACTGTACACATGACTTTTACTTTTCCTCATTTATACCGTAGAATAAGTCCGAAACCGGACTTATCCGTTTCAGGCGTTTTTAAGACCTCCTGTGTGTGTCTGTTATCATCGTAGTCTTCTATACTCATAGTGGCCCTTCTATACACTTTACTAGCCCTTCTATACTCTTTAGTGGCCTCTATACACTTTACTAGCCCTTCTATACCTTTAGTAGCCCTTCTATACTCTTTAGTTGCCCTTCTATACTCTTTAGTGGCCCTTCTATACTCTTTAGTAGCCCTTCTATACTCTTTAGTGGCCCTTCTATACCTTTAGTCCTTCTATACTCTTTAGTGGCCCTTCTATACTCTTTAAGCCTTTAGTTGCCCTTCTATACTCTTAGTGGCCCTTCTATGCCCTTCTATACCTTTATTGGCCCTTCTATACACTTTAATAGCCCTTTTATACTCTTCAGTTGCCCTTCTATACCCTTTAGTAACCCTTACTCTTTAGTGCCTTCTATACTCTTTAGTGGCCCTTCTCTGTAGCTTCTATACTCTTTAATAGCCCTTCTATACTTTTTTAGTAGCCCTTCTATACCCTTTAGTAGCCCTTCTATACTCTTTAGTAGCCTTTCTATACTCTTTAGTGGCCCTTCTGTACTCTTTAGTAGCCCTTCTATCCTCTTTAGTAGCCCTTCTATACTCATTAGTAGCCCTTCTATACTCTTCAGTTGCCCTTCTATACCCTTTAGTAACACTTCTATACTCTTTAGTGAGCCTTCTACACTCTTTAGTGACTCTTGTGGACATATTATCAAAACCTAATACTTTCTGTGTTTTACTCCCAAAAAAAACTCACTTAACCACTTGGACTAATACTTAATACTTCCAATACTTAAATCCAAAATTAACTCTTGTCTTTGCGAAATCCTCTAACCACTAATTAACTACAAGTTTATAACTTACTCGCTCGGGGAAAAAACGACATTTTTATGGCTTTTTATTCTTTGGAAACATTAATTTGGCTCTCCCCCTCACAACCATGACGGTGCTATAAAAATTTCGTATTTCTCAAGTTTTAGAGCCTACTGAACCTTGGATCCATTGTTGTTTGCAGTGCAAGGTTAACATTTTTTTCTCCCGAGTCTTGGGGGACTTGTTTATCGGTACCTCGTGAACTTGAACTTTTTTAACTCGAAATGACCATTGTTTGCAAATTTTATATTTTTTTTATGTCTGAGATTTTTATTGGTAGTATTGGTATATGATAATAATGTAATTTAATTATTTTTTTTGCAACTATTCCTTTATGATTTGTCGTTTCATTTCTTATTATTTTTATGGTCTAATAACAAACAGCAATTAATAGTAGCATGTTATACTACGTTTCATGTCTTATTATTTTCATGGTCTTAATAAAACAAATAGCAAGTTAATAGTAGCATGTTATACTACGTTTCATGTCTATTATTTTCATGGTCTAATATCAAATAGCAAATTAATAGTAGCATGTTATACTACGTTTCATGTTCTTATTATTTTCATGGTCTAATAACAAATAGCAAATTAATAGTAGCATGTTTATACTACGTTTCATGTCTTATTATTTTCATGGTCTAATATCAAATAGCAAATTAATAGTAGCATGTTATACTACGTTTCATTTCTTATTATTTTCATGGTCTAATAACAAATAGCAAATTAATAGTAGCATGTTATACTACGTTTCATGTCTTATTATTTTCATGGTCTAATATCAAATAGCAAATTAATAGTAGCATGTTATACTACGTTTCATTTCTTATTATTTTCATGGCCTAATATCAAATAGCAAATTAATAGTAGCATGTTATACTTCATTTCATTTCTTATTATTTTCATGGTCTAATATCAAATAGCAAATTATAGTAGCATGTTATACTACGTTTCATGTCTTATTATTTCATGGCTAATATCAAATAGCAAATAATAGTAGCATGTTATACTACGTTTCATGTCTTATTATTTTCATGGTCTAATATCAAATAGCAAATTAATAGTAGCATGTTATACTACGTTTCATGTCTTATTATTTTCATGGTCTAATAACAAATAGCAAATTAATAGTAGCATGTTATACTACGTTTCATTTCTTATTATTTTCATGGTCTAATAACAAATAGCAAATTAATAGTAGCATGTTATACTACGTTTCATGTCTTATTATTTTCATGGTCTAATATCAAAATAGCAAATTAATAGTAGCATGTTATACTACGTTTTCATTTCTTATTATTTCATGGTCTAATATCAAATAGCAAATTAATATAGCATGTTATACTACGTTTCATTTCTTATTATTTTCATGGTCTAATAAACAAATAGCAAATTAATAGTAGCATGTTACTACGTTTCATGTCTTATTATTTTCATGGTCTAATATCAAATAGCAAATTAATAGTAGCATGTTATACTACGTTTCATTTCTTATTATTTTCATGGCCTAATATCAAATAGCAAATTAATAGTAGCATGTTATACTACGTTTCATGTCTTATTATTTTCATGGTCTAATATCAAATAGCAAATTAATAGTAGCATGTTAACTACGTTCATGTCTTATTATTTTCATAGTCTAATATCAAATAGCAAATAATAGTAGCATGTTATACTACGTTTTCATGTCTTATTATTTTCATGGTCTAATATCAAATAGCAAATTAATAGTAGCATGTTATACTACGTTTCATTTCTTATTATTTTCATGGTCTAATAACAAATAGCAAATTAATAGTAGCATGTTATACTACGTTTCATGTCTTATTATTTTCATGGTCTAATATCAAATAGCAAATTAATAGTAGCATGTTATACTACGTTTCATTTCTTATTATTTTCATGGCTAATATCAAATAGCAAATTAATAGTACATGTTTATACTACGTTTCATGTCTTATTATTTTCATAGGTCTAATATCAAATAGCAAATTAATAGTAGCATGTTATACTACGTTTCATGTCTTATTATTTTCATTCTAATATCAAATAGCAAATTAATAGTAGCATGTTATACTACGTTTCATTTCTTATTATTTTCATGGCTAATATCAAATAGCAAATTAATAGTAGCATGTTATACTACGTTTCATGTCTTATTATTTTCATTGTCTAATATCAAATAGCAAATCAATAGTAGCATATTATACTAAGTTTCATTTCTTATTATTTTCATGGTCTAATATCAAATAGCAAATTAATAGTAGCATGTTATACTACGTTTCATGTCTTATTATTTTCATTGTCTAATAACGAATAGCAAATTAATAGTAGCATGTTATACTACGTTTCATGTCTTATTATTTTCATGGTCTAATATCAAATAGCAAATTAATAGTAGCATATTATACTATGTTTCATGTCTTATTATTTTCATAGTAGATGCAACCCACCTGAGGTGGTTCCCGCAGGGTGAATACCCTGATGGGCCGAAAGGCCCTAAAACGTGCATTATATTTTTATTTTTATGACCATTGTTTGCAAATTTTATATTTTTTTTTATGTCTGAGATTTTTATTGGTAGTATTGGTATATGATAATAACGTAATTTAATTATTTTTTTGCAACTATTCCTTTATGATTTATCATTTGATGTCTTATTATTCGTATGGTATTATAATGAATAGCAAATTTTAGCAAATTAATAGTATAATATGCTACTATTAATTTGCTATTTGTTATAAGACCATAAAAATAATAAGACATGAAACATAGTATAATATGCTACTATAATTTTTCTAAATTTGCTATTTGTTATAAGACCATATAAATAGTAAGACATGAAACATAGTATAATATGCTACTATTAATTTTCTAAATTTGCTATTTGTTATAAGACCATAAAAATAATAAGACATGAAACATAGTATAATATGCTACTATTAATTTTCTAAATTTGCTATTGTTATAAGACCATAAAAATAATAAGACATGAAACATAGTATAATATGCTACTATTAATTTCTAAATTTGCTATTTGTATATAAGACCATAAAAATAATAAGACATGAAACATAGTTAATATGCTACTATTAATTTTCTAAATTTGCTATTTGTTATAAGACCATGACATGAAACATAGCTACTATTAGACCATGAAATAATAAGACATGAAACATAGTATAATATGCTACTATTAATTTGCTATTTGTTATAAGACCATAAAAATAATAAGACATGAAACTTAGTATAATATGCTACTAGGCAGAAAAATATAATTTTGTAAGAAAGTTTTATTATTTAGACCCCGAGTCGAAGACGAGGGCAGACTTTAAAAATTTCTAGTCGAGGCTGGTAATTAACCCATTTGATTGACGAGGCGAAACCGATTTATGTGATTACTGAATTGCATTTAGGTCCAGGTAATTAATGGCACGAGTCGGTACTGTTTCCTTTAGTTTTATCTAATGTTTTATCTATTAACATCTTAATTGATATTAAATGAAACTTTGAAATATTAAATTTGCGTTTTGAGTTCTTTCATAAATAGAAATTCTTTAAATATAAATTTTGTTTTAATTTTCCAAAGGTAACCATAAAATTAACTATTCATGTTAATTTCGCTGGTTTCATGCTGTGAGTAATGACGCTTTACGAATTTTATTTTTAAACTTGGTTGGTCTAGGTCTATATATATATATATATATATATATATATATATATATATAATATATATATATATATATATATATATATACGCCGGAAAATCGCGAATATCATTATTTAACCTTAATGATTGATATTCTGTTATCCAATGATCATATCAAACTATTTTACCTTATATTAGAAGCAATATTTGGTCCTTTGCCAAATAGGAGATTATTTTGTAGGATGATGCTTGCTTCCAATATCTGCTCCAGTGTTGGCACCTTGTATACAGATCCACATTCCAGTGCCATTTGCTGCAACAAATTATTTTGGGAGATGTAAATACCATGGAGTTGAAGCAAAATAACGGAAAGTCAATGTAGGATTTAGATTTAGTTCGAGCTAAAATTATAACAAATAAAACAACATAGCAACAGTCAACCTGTACTGGTCGTAGTGAAGTCTAAACAAAACAGATAACAAGGAAGAAACCTGTCACCGTCAAGGTTGTTTTCTGTCGGGATCATTAATGTTGGTGCAAAATCGTAGTTATTGGGTAACAAAATGTGTAGTGGCATCCTGTGATGTTTCTCTAAGCAAAAGGGCGTCTAATGTGTTATATATTTTGCAAGGATTTTGAATAAATGGGATGACGAACTAAGTTGATTTTCCAAACAAAAAAATGACCCCATCGAAAACCAAAAAATAGAGAGAATTTAACACGAAACACACTTCAAAAACCAACTGCACATTCTTGGTACAAACTGCGCATGCTTACAATTCTTATAACAGCGCAGGTTTTAAATTTTAGACGCAAAATTACCTCTCAATGGTTTCCCACTGTTTATTGCTTGAGAAGGTTATAAACACGCTTAAATTATCACTCACTAAAGTGGCAAAGTATAGCCCAAAATTTAAATTTAATTAAGCACAAATGTCTTAGCAAGCACCATAAATGTAACAATCACGAGAAGCACAGAAGAAATTTTAGAAGCAAACTCGACAACCTTGCTACATAACCTGCGTTTGGCGCCTTTTTTCATTATAACCAAGAGGTAAGGTAAGTTTGCTCCTATTTCTCTATCTCATACAACTTCCATAGGGTCAGAAATGTTCCTTAATGCGTCATTCCCTTTATTCAAGATCCTTGATACGCTCTAAGCTTCTTCCCCTAAAAGAAAAAGGAAGAATAGGAAGCCTAAGCAATTCTTTTTCGGCATGCATTCGTATCGAATTATCCTTTATACTTTTCTTAGTTATGTATTTATTTTTTTATTTCTACGTTTAGGAGCATATCCTATATATTGTCGAGTATTGGGGGAGTATTTCAAAACTTGACTACTACTGCTACTTAAGGAGTCACTCGTGGTGTAGTGGTAAAGGTACGCGGCCAATACACAAAATGAATGGACTTTAAACTTCCAAGTTTATTTAGTCATGGGTTCAATCCCAGCATGGACCTCTGGGTTTTTATGAGAGGGATAAAAATTCTGCGTACCACGTCCTTCAGAAGGGACGTACAGCCGGTGGTCTCGAGCCTTTGCGTTGTCAGGTACTCGTTAAAGATCCCTTACCCTAAATGAAACTGGGTGTAGGCAAAATTTTGGACCCTCATTGTAGATTAATTATAATACTATACTGTTTCTGCCTTGTAGTTTAAAGTGTGTGGAGGTTTGGTTTAACAGTGATTAACAGTGAGGGCACGTGTTGTTCCTAGTTTTCACTAGACTATAAGTGTCAGTGAGAATAAGTATGATTGCTTGAAAAAGCACGAGAGGAACCATAGAAATTCACGGCTCTTCTGTCTAGATTAGATGAAATATACCTACACTTGAAATTAAAAGGAGTAGAACTCTATCTTAGGGAGCTGGCAAAAAGGGCCCAACAACGTGGCCTACTAGCCTGGTAGTTACTACCACTCCCTCCATGTCACTATCACTATCACTACTAATGCTACTTTAGTAATAATATGTCTCTGAAATCTGAAATATACAATTCAAATTTGCAATTCTTTTGAGGACTCAATTTCTATGATAAAACGTCTATTCACACTTCAGCTGAAGCAAGTTCTTTTGAGTCTACACACTCGGCTACCTTTAGGAAGGACTTTACAGAGTACACACGAGGCTCTTTGTAGACACTTTACTTTAAATAAACGTAACAATCCTATATTTTTATATATGTAACTCATTATTTATAACATAATTTAAATTTTTTCTCTATTTTTTAATTTTATCATGTATTTTTTAAAGTCTTTATTTAGTTTTTATTTTTTTTTGCAATTTAAATGCTTATGATGGCAATGATTAAAAAATATTAGGTTGTCAATATTTTTTTTTATAAGTGCAAAGGAGAAAGGTTATAAGGATATAAGAAGTCTAGGGAAATTGGTTCGCTGGTTTATTCAGAATATGTTGGCCAGCCTGAATAAGTGAGTGGACCTCCCCCTCCCTACCAATCCTACCCCTTGGAAATGAGATCCCACCCCCCCTCGTCTTCAGGAAAAAAAGTAAAAAAACCAATTTTAGGGACTACCTCCTCCCCCAATAGTTTCCATAGTAACTGTACCCCCTTATTTTCATTTCTTTCACTACTTAAAAAATGTAACCCCCCCTCCCCTATTCACCCTTAGATGTCCATATTTGGTGAAAATTAATTTGCATGCGTAATGGTGGTGATGATGCATGAATATGCAAAACAGGCTAAGGTTTTGTAAGAATAAACATGAAGGTACAAATGTTATGAAATATTTTAAGAGATGAAATATGTTATACTTCTGCTATAAGTTTAACATTATGGAGTTATACTATGCTAAATGCGACGTTATGGAGTTATAGGGTTCAGAAGTGAGACGTTACAATGTTATGCTTTTAAATAGTTTAACATTATGGAGTTATACTATGCTAAATGCGACGTTATGGAGTTATAGGGTTCAGAAGTGAGACGTGACAATGTTATGCTTTTAAATAGTTTAACATTATGGAGTTATACTATGCTAAATGCGACGTTTGAGTTATAGGGTTCAGAAGTGAGACGTGACAATGTTATGCTTTTAAATAGTTTAACATTATGGAGTTATACTATGCTAAATGCGACGTTATGGAGTTATAGGGTTCAGAAGTGAGACGTGACAATGTTATGCTTTTAAATAGTTTAACATTATGGAGTTATACTATGCTAATGCGACGTTATGGTTTTATAGTGTTCAGATGTCAGACGTGACAAAATTATACTTTTAGAATGTGTTGGGCACTAGACAGGTGATTATTACTGTTACTAGTGATACCAAAGAGAGGTTTGAAAGGAAGCTCTGAAGGACCATATAAAGAATAAGGATAATAAGAAGGCTGATTTTGATAAATGAGATACATAATATTAATCGTAACAATATAATATTTAATTAAATTTAGAAGATAACTTAAGTGATAAGAAGCATAAAGACATAAAGCAGTGGAAACTAATAATATTAAATAAACATGCATCTAGGCCAGTACTTAACTTTAGGAAAATAAGTAAAGCAGTTTTATAAGATAACCAACTCATGCACAAGCTACAATAAATATAAGTTACTGATTGTAATAATTTAGCCGTAACCGGCGGGTTAAGCATTGGCTTGATAATCACCTTAGAACTAAACTTAAACTTATACTAATACTATTAATAAGTCTAAAGGCTAATAAGGCTTAATAAACTTACTTTAAACACCTAAATGGGGAACCTAAGGAACCTATTATCTACAGAAATAGCCCAATGATAAGAAATTAATAAATGAATGGCTGGCCAGGAAGGCGTCATTCGTAGGTGCAACCAAGGTTATTAATCAATCAATCCGAGTTATTTCGCCGCGGAAGGATGAAAGAGAGTCCAATACCTGATAGATTAAGCAGAAGGAAGAAAGCATCGCATAACTGGCGAGAGGAGTTAGATAAGGTGATAGGTACGTACCTGCTGCTTTATTCTTAACTCAGAGAGACTTGGTTTCGCTCGGAAACCAGGTCGGTTTACACTCAAAGTAAATCCAGACTTCGCTGATTCTATTGGTAAACAATTTACGGGATCTCACACAAAACTGAGATATAACTTCACTAAAAATCAGAGCTAGCTCGTACGGGTACGCCGTAGATTCTTCACACACCGTCGTCACGGTCAAAAGCGGTTTTAAGCAAATCAAAATACTTTTGAAGCAGTTAAAAGTGCTGAATTAGCTTGTTTGAAAGCGCTGTGAAAAGAATGAGGAAGGTTACAGACGTGAAGGTTACTTTACTTGACTTCAAAACAAAGTGCCGGTTTTCCTCACAATAAAGGCCTAATTATTAAGTTGTCTGTACTTATTTCGCTAATATGAAGCTGAGGAAACAAAAGGAACTGAATATTGAAGATAGTGCT
Source organism: Microvelia longipes (assembly GCA_018340805.1). NCBI lineage: Eukaryota > Metazoa > Arthropoda > Insecta > Hemiptera > Veliidae > Microvelia > Microvelia longipes. Next base: position 1,607,192 of record JACMZG010000032.1, on the reverse strand, counting down.
GGTAAAATAAATGTAAGAAAGTTAAAGTGAGATGAAAGTCATCAGAAGAAACGTAAACGGATTCGCGAGTTTAAACAAGGTATCAATATTACAATTACTTACAAAATGGTTTTCTAATTATAAAGGTGAGCTTAAAACTTATAATAATCATGTTAAACCAAATAAATAATAATATAAAATAATAAATACGCAAATATTTACAAGGTAAATAAAGAGGGTTAAGGAGGGGGTATTTTAGAAAAGTGATTCTCCCATCAGTGCCCCGACAATAACTCAGACGTGACAAAGTTATAATTTTAGAATGTTTAACGTTATGGGTTATACTATGCAAAAATGCGATGTTATGGGGTTATACTATGCAGAAATGTGACGTTATGGGGTTATACTATGCAGAAATGTGACGTTATGGGGTTATACTATGCAGAAATGTGACGTTATGGGGTTATACTATGCAGAAATGTGACGTTATGGGGTTATACTATGCAGAAATGTGACGTTATGGGGTTATACTATGCAGAAATGTGACGTTATGGGGTTATGCTATGCAGAAATGTGTCGTTATGGGGTTATACCATGCAGAAATGTGGTTATGGGGTTATACTATGCAGAAATGTAACGTTATGGGTTATACTATGCAGCAGAAATGTGACGTTATGGGGTTATGCTATGCAGAAATGCGATGTTATGGGGTTATACTATGCAGAAATGTGACGTTATGGGGTTATACTATGCAAAAATGTGACGTTATGGGGTTATACTTTGCAGAAATGTGACGTTATATTATACTATGCAGAATGTGACGTATGGGGTTATCCCCTTAAAGGCCATGCTGTACTGTATTTTCTCTTTTTCTTCTTTATACCATAGCTATGTAGGAAAAAAACTTAAATCGTGCATTTAAAGAAAATTCACTTGGCTTGCGGACCTCTGCGCCAGATAGTTTGAAGTGTAACATAGTTGGTACAACTGTTTTACCGCCCTCTTATTTAATACAGTATTGGTTTATTCTGAACATTAGTGTTTGATTCGATGGTTTTAATGTATACGAAAGTGATAGAAAGAATGATCTATTTAATGATAAATAGATCGATACCATGAAATATCGAGTATGTGGTCGGAAACGATGAGGAAAGTTGCATTCACAATACTGCGGTACGATGCATCTGTCCGTTGTGCGCGTAGCGGTCATTGCGATGCGGAAAATGGTGGTTCCACAATTGCCAACGCTATGGCCGCAAAAGCCGCTAACGCAGCGCACTCTTGTTCCGAATTTTGGAAACAAAAATATATTTTTCTTAACAAAGATTAAAAAGACAAAGAAGAAAAGGTTGTTTTGGACGAGCTGTGTCTTTTTAGATTTCTTTTTAATTTTTTTCATTTTATCAAATATTTATTTTCTTTAATCATGTCTGATAATAATTGGAACTGTCTCACTATATAAATGATAGTTCTTCTTCTAGTTCAAATTATTTTTTCTAATTTAATATTTCATACGGTCTATGTTAAAATATTTTTTAACTGACCAACCTGATCAAAACGGCGATGTATTATGTTGTTAAGTTTATTATATTAAAATTTAATACTTGTTATAAAATGTAATAAATAGTCTTGTTTTTTTAAAAAAAAAAAACATTTAAACTCTAGGATCTACTTCTTAAATACTATTTAGGCAGTAAAACCAAGAGAATAGAAATAATGCATAACATTTCAGAACAATTACATTAAGTTAAAATAAACTGATCAAGATAATATTGCTATACCATTCAAATTGGCTAACACAGAGAATATTAAGGAATAAATTTTATTTAAGAATAGAAATATAAAACAAAACATCTTTGAACTAATAAAAACTAAAAGGAAAAATTAAGCACTTTAAAAAGACAGCACAAACAAAAGTAATAAAATAACAATATTGTGTTATAATAATAAGATGTTTTTTTGACAAAAATAGTTATTTATGCCATAAGGCTGAGAAGTGTGTCTTTATGTCACGGCAATTAGATTTACCGACGAGCGAAGCGAGTCGGGAAAAATTGCCAAGACATAAAGACATTCTCAGCCGGATGGCATAGACTATTTTTTTTTGAGGTAGCACTCATTAAATAAAGCACTCATTAAAAAAAATAAAAAAAAAGCACTCATTAAACTGCGCTATATACTTAATTGAAAAAAAAACGTCCAATTATTATTAACTCCATATTATCGCCGTCATTAAATTCATCCATAGCTTCACACTTTTACTCAAAAATGTAAAAGCTTTACAAATAAACACACAAAAATTGTCAATTAGAACACCTTTTAAAAACGAAAAAAAAATTAGTCTACGAACAAAAACAGAAACAAAATGAACGTTTTTAAATAAAGCTCATGAAGGTTTAACACAGATTGTTTTTTGAACACGCTACATTACAGTAATGGCGGCAACATATGAATTACTTTTACGTCCTAGGAGTTTTTTTACATTCATTATTGTCCTCGGAGGTGAAAAGTACTAAATAACCTCCTATAACAATATTGATTGGCTTCTCATCCTAAAAACGGTCCAATAAAGTGCTCAATTACGTACTACCTCAAAAAAACTATTTTTTTTAAATATAAAATAATAAAAGGACTTTAAGCACGGCAAGAATCAAAAACCAAACAAAACAAAAGTATTCTTCGCTAAATCGGAAGAGGGGGTAAGAAAAATTCCAAAACTTTGAAAACGGAAAGGTTTCTTCCGCGTCATGCCTTTAAGGTGTTTTGTAATCAATCAAATGCTAATCACTGTATCATTTGTGCGGGTTTAGTAGGTTTGCGGAGATTTCCATATTTTGCAACGCTACCGCAAGCTATTTAAGAGAGTCCCATAGGATGACTTAGGTTATAATTTGAGCTGTCACCGCACGCAACGGACGCATCGCTACCGCAGTATTGTGAATGCAACTGAATTCTCGGACGAGGAAATGTTTCGAGGTACTCTGTACCAGATTTTTTGTTTAAAACATATTAGTTATTTATAAGGGTTAAGGGTCGACTTTATCTCCAGGGTACAAAAAGGTACACCGTACAATGAAGTGAAGGTCAAAATTTCGAGGTATTGGGCACGCGCCAATCTAAAGGGAATAGTTGAAGTGGTTACTTAAGAACAGGTTTTGGTTCGAAGAAGAGATATTAACATTTAGTAGAAAGTTTATGATTGTGCTGCCGGAATTTTTTTTATTTTCCTAGGTAGAACTTCCGTAAGAGATGTTTTTAATATTTCCTCATTTACACCACAGATATATATTGGAAAAGTATCGTCTTTGAAAAATCAGAAACTGGGTGCTATTTGTGCTATGATGAAGACATGCTAGATTTGGACATTAATGTAAACAGATATATATATATATATATATATATATATATTATATATATATATATATATATATATATATTCTTTAATAAATACCAAAACATTATTTAACCATTACTCTAGTGTATAAAATTAAATATACATTATTTCTTTACAACTTTTATACATTATTTAATTACATTATTTAATTAGTCCCCTATTACTCAAGTGTATATAATTGAATATACATTATTATTTTAGTTAAACTACTAATCTTCTTTTTTTATACTTTAAACTATACATTATTTAATTACTAGTATTCCCCTTATTACTTAATTGTATATAATTATATATACATTATTATTTTTAGTTAAACTACTAATCTTTTTTTTTATACTTTAAAACTATACACTATTTAATTACCAGTGTTTTCCCCTATTACTCAATTGAATATAATTAAATATACATTATTTCTTTACAACTTTTATACATTATTATTTTTAGTTAAATAACTATTCTTTTCTTTATACTTTAAACTATACACTATTTAATTACCAGTATTTTCCCCTATTACTCAATTATATATAATTAAATATAAACTATATTTATGCAACTAATTTATTTTTTAATAATAATTACACTTCTAATTATCAGTATAATTAAAATATTTAATTATTATTTCCCATATTAAAATATTAATGAAATTTTAAAATTATTTCATTCCTACTTTTATACATTTTTTGTTTCTGATACCTAAACATTCCTTTTTTGATAAACATTTAATATGCTTTAGCATTATTTTTTAACCATTACAAATCTTTCTCGATATCAAAAGTAAAAGTTGTTCTACCCCCGTCTACAAGTTTTTTTTCTGTCAGGGAAGGTAGAGTTTTTTCCCCGCTGGCTGAGTCCGTTGGAGTGAGCTCCTATCCATTTCTACCTTCCTATTACTTATACAATATTATTCATCATTTTTTATTTTTTACGTCCCGAAAAAATTGTATTTTTTTAATAATTAAAAAAATCGTCAAATAAATAAAACCTACCTGTACAGTGAAATGAATAAAATTTATTTAATTTTATGTATTTTTTCGAGATTTTAATTAAGTAAAGGTGAGGGGGTTTGTTTATTTATTTTATTTTTTTAAATATATTTTTTTAGAAAAACTAAGTTTTTTTTGGATATTATTTATGGTTTTTTGGATTGTGAGCTCCTGCTAGGATCTGAGTACTTGATATACAATAATACCTTTGTCCACCTCCAAAAGGGTTTTTTTACCCTCACATTTTTTTTAAGATCACTGAACACGAAGACTTCAAGAACGAAGTTTTTTAAAAAATAGATAAAAACTCAAAAATTAAAAAATTTGCATGCTTTTTTAATATTTTGAGCGGCGCAATAAATTGAAGTGCCTGGCACAAGGTAGGCTATATTTTCTTTTCATCATTTGATGCATAGAGATAGAGGAGGCATACCCTATTTCAATATATTGAGAGACTTGAAGAGGCACAGAGATTTAATACTAAATACTAGAGGTGGCATACCCTATCTCAATATACATTGAGAGGCTTGAAACATCTCTTTCTTTATACATAGAGAGATGTATTTATTACTTGAGTGGCCATACCCTATCCCAATACATTGAGAGGCTTACAGCATATCTCTTTATATATAGAGATGTATTACTAAAGTTGGCATACCCTATCTCAATATATTGGGAGGCTTGAAACATCTTTCCATGCATAGATATATTTTACTGGATGGGACATACCCTATCTCAATACATTGAGAGGCTTGAAACATCTCTTCATACATAGAGATGTATTACTAGAAAAGGCATCCCTAACTTAATACATTAAGAGGTCTGAAACATCTTTTAAGGTATAGAGATATTAAAATTTCCGGCCCCTCTAAAAATAATATCTGTATGAATTGAGCAACATTTTTGTACAAATTTGGCTTTGAACAGTTTAGAATGAGTTAAGCCATTCTTCCTTGCTCTGGGACTTTTATCTTGATCAATATTTTAACAAAACTAAAAATTTACCCCTGTTGTTTCTTGCTTTGATTAACCATAACATCCATAAGGCATTGAGGGATTAGCATACCTGCCCGGTCGTTATTTTTATTTGTACGACAGAAGTTTTTCTTCCCTGAATTCTTCATTTAATTAATGATGTGTTGATTAATTTGTGATAATTATTAAGTAAGTGATAATTAGCGTTTGTTATGTCGAAATTTTGTCGATATAATACAGCTGTATTATATCATACATGAATTATATGATAAATGCTCGATTTCGGCACCGAAGGCCTGGGCTTCACAGACCGGGCTATGCTCTAAGATTGTATGAGTAGTATTTGTATTAAAAAAATTGCCAAATTCAATTAATAATTAAGCATAGTAGATGCAACCCACCTGAGGTATCTGCCGCAGAGTGATACCTCTACACACCTGATGGCCTTAAAAGCACTATAACGAGAATTTAATTTCAATACAGCTGTGGTCTGTGGTAGAATCCTTTTAAGAACAATTTAAATTCAAAATATCTTATTTAAGAACTAATTCAAACTACCTTATTTAAGAACTAATTCAAACTACCTTATTTAAGAAATAATTTAAAATACCTTATTTAAGAAATAATTCAGAATACCTTATTTATTGTTGGAATTTCAGCGGTGACTCCTTCTGTTGAACTGTAAAAAAAATTTAAACTAAGCTACTTAAATTCAGTGAAAAAAATTGGGTACAGGGGGGGGAGGTACATCGGAACTTTTTCATATCACGTTGGATTCGCTACGCCCCTCGTTGCTTCGGACTCGCTTCGCTCGTCCTCAGAACAAACAACTCGTTAAATTTATACTGCAACACGTCTTTGGACTCGCTTTGCTCGTCCTCAGATAGGAAATACATCCGTTTTATGCCAACGGTCACCCATCCAGGCAGTGATCACGTTCGATGCTGCATAACTTTTATGATCAAACTAAAATCATGGATATACTTGTCGTATTGTAACGAAACTAATTTAAACTAAGATAAGGTATACACTTGTACGATGTGTTATAATAATAATAATTATTATTATTATAGGTGTAATATAATAGGTATAATAATAATATTATTATTATAGGTGTTATAATAATAATGATAATGCCCGTTTAGAGCTTTGCGGCTCATCAGGGATAAACCCTGCGGGAACAACCTCGGGTGGTTGTAGCATCCGTTACGCTCAAAGTGTATCTAAAGTTGGCGATAATTTTATCAAACAATAATTTTATATAAACTGAAGCGTAACTTGGAGCGAACCCCAGACCTCCGTGGTAACAGAGGTCAGTGTAAAGACTAACGCTCTAACGACCTCGGCCACGGAGGCGGTCGGTGTTAACTTAAAATATTAAGTGTTAAATTAGATTATTTTACGATTCTTAACATTTTTTTAAACAAGTTGTTTATTGGCGAAAGTAATACAATATTTATTTGTGTAACCGGAGCCATATTTTATTATTGATTAGTAATCGTGCCTCTTGATTTTATTATTTATTATTTGTTATTTTGTGGTATATAAATTTTGATTATTTTTGGGGTGTGAGGGGTTTGTTGGGTTAAGGATATTTATATTTTTTTGGGTATTCTATTTTTTTTTTTTTTTTATATTTTTGTACAATTTTTGTACAATGTTTCATCTCTTTAGCATAAATATACTGGGAGCTACGATGAAACACACCACACTCACGGACAACTTTGTAAATACTAAAGTATGGAACCATATCTCTCGGGAACGTCCATACCTTTCTCGTTCGATCTCTGATGATAAGCAGCATCGGGCGTCCGATGGTTGGATGGGACCGCCTAAATAACACCACGTGACATTGACACTTTTTTATTGTTTTTAATTATTGAACAATAATAATTGTTGTTTATTCATGCATTATTTAATTGTTATTTATGTTTTTATGTTATATCATGTCATTTATATTATTTGTACTAGAGTGATTAAATGATTATTAAGGCAAAGCCGTTGGAATTATAACGTTTAAATCCCGAGGGAGTTAGGCATTTTAATTCTGAGGTTTTAGCCTAAGGATTTATAATAATTAGCTCCCTGTTTTCACGTTTAACTATGTTTAACTAACGTTTAACTTGCGTGACGTCCCGGTTTATCATTTATCATTTGAGCAGTTACTTGTTTATCAAGTACTACTCGTAACTCATTTTTTCTGTATTTTTCCCAAGGAAATGCGGTAAAACCTTTAAAGATAAACACTAATGTATTTTTAAACTGCTGTAAACATTTGTGAGCACTGCCATTATGAGAGGCATAGTTTGTATTACCAACAGGATAATTAGCGCATTTACTTTAAAAAATACAGAATAAAAAGTTACGAGAAGGTTTGATAATGATGGATTTATTACCCCTTTAAAATTTGAATTATACTATTTATGCAATACTTTAATGCATTTATTCCTAGTCTATATTACACCAAAGATTTGATTATGATTCTATTGATATTTTAAACAAGACTTCAAGACTGGTGAAGGAATTGAAGTAATCTTACATAGGTATTCTTTTAGGAAAAATTCATTCAGACATTCTTTTAGGTCCCATATTTAATTGCGGATAGGACCGTAGCCCAGCCGTAGGAGGAGCGAAACAAATCCCAGAGGGGGCGATATTCACAAACCTATAAGAGGGATTCCTCCTATATGGGGGGGGGGGGGGGGGCGGCGCCCCCCGGTCCCTGTCTGGCTACGGGCCAGATTGCGGATAATTATGTTCTTGGAGGGAAACAATACCTATTTTTCCCCCTCTCATCGACAACCTAAGAGTTTTATGTTAACCTAAAGCTTTGTCAATGCGTTTGTAAATCATTGGCTGCTCTATTTATGTATTCTGTGATTTACTGTTAATCGTATTACAATTTTAGAAATCGATATCGGGTACCTTGAAACTCATTCTTACTGTTTCGGACTCGCTTCTTCTTAATTTCCAATTGATGCTAACTTTTTATGTTAAAAAAACTTAGAGTAGTGTGTACCTCTACTTTACAAAAATTTCGGACTCGCTTCGCTCGTCCTCTGACTACGAATAACTACTAATATATATTTATATTATATTAAATAACACTCCTGAAAATTTCTCACCACATCACTGTAATTATTAATAAATCGGGTGCAGGGTACCTCGGAATTTTCCTAAACAACAGACTTGCTTAGCTCGTCTTCAGATTGTAAATAAATCCGTTTTATTCCATCAGTAATAAAGTATCGGTCCCCATCCAGGCACTGAACCGCTCGAACTCGCCCCTTAAACATTTATGACCAATAAAAACCACAGATATATGTCGAATTGAAATGAAACTTATTTATTTCATATAGGATACAATGTACTAAATTTCAACTCAAAAGAGTATTGGCACAATTTTTTATCGCATTTTTTAAGTACGTCATATAAAAGAACACCCTGTAAAATATAGAATGAAAAGTACTATACTTTTGATGATACAGCAAAAAAAAAGGAAAATATATTTAAATATGTCTTTTGCGGTAAAAAGGCCTCGACTGAGTGACGTCAGACTATGAATACCTCCGTATAGTACAATATTCACTAGAGCCACACCATAAGAGTTTACTTTATACTTCAACAAATGATACTGACAGCTGTAGTCATCACGTTCCTTAGGCATTGTATTACCTGGAACACGGAATGTTTTGTTTCAGTCTTTTTTACATCTATTGAAGTGTAAGCAACTGTTGACCTTACGATATTCTAACTAAAACTCTCATCTGTACTTTAAACGACCCAACCTTAAAACGTTCCGTTTCATCCACTCTCACCCATTCCCCTCTCCCTCTTTAAAATGCTTATTTCGACTATTTAAACTAAATTAAATATTTTTTACAGCTAATATATTTTTATCTACTCACGGCAGCAAAATAGCCATACTGACTGTTTTTAACTGCAAAATGTAATTTACCTCCACTGTCCAAACAACGGAAAATTTAAAACAGTAACGCAAAAATGTTTTGGTAAGGAAAAAAGTACTAGGAGTTTATGGCTCATTTTTAAATAACATGGGAAACAAGATCAAAACTCCCTAGGCGGGAAAATGAATGAGCGGAGGTTATATTTACAAATATTGCGTGAATTTGGTATTGTTTATATTTGTGTTAGCTATGATTATTTCAAGCTGTTTCTAGTAGTAAACTTTTTATGTACTAAAATTACGATATATATTTAAAGTTAACATTTGTTTATCTAATAATATAAGTAATGTTTGGAAAACAAATTGGCAACATGAAATTTGGCATTAAAATTAAATTATTTACCAGCTGTTTATGAATCGACAGATTTTTAATGTTAAGTCGTCAGATTTGATTTCATGTGTGTATATTTTAGTTAAGCATCTAAAGTTACAAAAAAAGAACGTTAATCAAAAACTAAATCTGTAAACTAAAGTTAAGTTTACTAAAACATAATGAGTGAAACAACAAGAAAGTGAATAAAGAATACAAACATTGTTGACATGACGAGTATGGACCACTCCACCTGATATGTCAGCGTTGCATCTACTTCAAAGCATCTTTACCTAAAATCTGTAAAATCCGTAGCAAGTATTTAAAATAATCTCAAGTGTATTTTTATCTGCGTTAGTAGATAAAATAGTATATGCTACTTATGCAGCAAAGGAAACATTGCAGACTCGTGCAATTAATACCTGCCTCGGCTTACGCCTCTGCAGGTAATTCCATAGCCCACCCTCGCCTTCGCTCGGGGCAAATTATAAAACTCGTCTGCAAAATTCCATTGCTGCCTATAAGCATAATACACTTAAACATTTAATCATTTTATGAAAAAAACAATTGTTTTTTTTTTTTAAAAAATGCAAATACTCTACTTGCATATTCGTCGATTTTTTTTTATTTTTCCACATTTTTTTAACGGATACTTTTTTAAGTCATTCGATAGAAAATAAACTAATTCTCATAATGATACATTCCTCTACATGCTACCAGATCTCAAGTTGATCGAATTATTTTCGCGATGTGTAAATTTTCGAATGTTTGCTGAGTCATATTGCCAATAAATGAAAGTAAAACATATACAACTAGACTGATTGAAACGACAACAATAAATACGGGCCTTCGGCCCGTAGCCGCTACGCGGCCTCGCGCTTCGCGCCCTCGTCCGCTCCGCGGCGTCGGCCCGCCGGCCGCTTCCGCCGGGCCCGGGGCCTCCCATGACCGCTTGCGTCACATTATGTTGTTTTGTATATGTATGGTTCACTATCGTTTCTTGTTACATGGCATTTGCCACGTATTTAGCGAATTTTCACAGCCTCGTTTCACAGGCCCGCTTCGCGGGCCTGAAGCTTTAAAGAAAGATTGTAGTTCCATCTTCATCAGCTTAGTTATCGTCCACTACATAGATAAACAATATAACATAGATGGCTCACTCAAAGATTTTAAAAAAAAATAGTTGATGGATGCAGGAGGCTCAAGTATGCAGTCTAGTGGGGACAGCGTGAATCTGTCAGATATTTTATTTCTGACACTTTATTATTTATTTTATCAACCAAACAACGAGCTGTGAGGAAATCAAGTCTTTCCATCCGCTTTTCAGCGCTAGAATGATGAGGAGTCGATGGATGAGTGATCCCAGAAAGCTCTATAAGAATTTCGTATAAAATTGTAAAAAGTGAAAAAATTAATTTCTCACTCTTACTTCACCCATCTGTCGTTCCCCCTTGGATTTGAACCTCTAATGTCAGAGTTTCAATTTTTGTTTGTTTCCTTACTTACCGCTTGCGCCAACACCGAGATGTTATATTCAGATAGCAAATTTAAATGTTAAGTCTAAAACACTAAAAATGAATTATATGTTTTTTTTTAAAAAAAACGATGGTGCTGCTTCGCGTGATAGGCCCCCAAGTTTTGAAAAAAAAAAATACATCGCGAATACTACAGCATACCATAGATCTTTGTTACTTTATTTTATTTTACTAAACGAATTGGCAACTGTTTGTATTTAAAAAAATACTACAGCACAATCTAGAGAATAGAGCAAATATTTTTTACTACTAGCGCTCATCAAGACTCTAGGATGAGGCCCCAACTTAAATCATAAACACAAACTTGTCAATTGAGTGTTCCCACTACGGTCGGGAGTGAACCATCTATGTTAATATTGTTTATCTATGGTCCACTATACAAAAGGGTATAAACTCTACTTACATTATGATGTTTATAGAATTTAAAGAAAAATGTCAAATTTGTTTGTAAACAAATTGTTTATTTGAGTAAAATCTTAAGGTTGAAAAAAATATATTCATTATTAAAATAAAAATACCGTTTGCGTCACTAGGATTGTCCGATTGAGCTGAAACTGGTCGCATTCGTTTTAGAATAACTTCGACCATATAAAGACTACTCGATGTTCTCCTCTTTAACGGGTGCTTAGCTCGGCGGGGTTTAGTGGAAGCCATTTTTGCCCTGTCTCTCTGGGACAGTAGACTTACCATGATGGAGCAAGAGGTAGAGGTCTCTCTTTTATACTATATCCCCACCCTCTAACACTACTGAACCCAACAGATATCGTACGAGTCTTTGACCTAGACGTATACATATATACAAGATAATATATATGTATACCATTTGCACCATTTGTGATGTTCGATTGAGCTGAAATTGGTCTTAATCGATTTAGCTAGCCGTCTACCTAAATACTAGATACCTTGTTTTAAAGCCATTTAAGTTTCAAAAAAAAATTTTTTCATGACGTCATAACTTTGGTTGATGACGTCATAATGTTTTTATAAACAATAGGCTCGTAACCTCCTCAACATCTCGAGATTTGCAAAGTTCGTTTCAATTTGAGAACGCCTTCGAGAGTTATCGTTCGCCATACGAAAGGGTAGAAACTCTTACATACATATAATATATATATAATATATATATATAATATATATTATATATATATATATATATATATATATATATATATATATATATATATATATATATATATACATAATATATAAACTTTTCGGACATATATTTTGTTATCAGGAAACCAATAGGAACCGATTCACTCACTCCCACCCTCAACTTCCGTCATCCGAACAACCTCATAAGCGTCATTTTCATTATGAAAATTCGCTAAAATTGATTTTTGGACTTAGTTTCAACTAATGGAGTGATATCAATGGATGTTTTCTCCTTCTATGTTATGTCACGATAATATAACTTATAACATAAGTACTAATAACATTTGTTTTGTAGTCGTACTTAACTAAATAAAAAAAAATTAAAAAAAAATAATTTCAACTCTCTAGTGTAAACACACTGGACACGATGAACACGCCACACACACAGATAGACCTGTTTGTTAAAACAATTCAGGAGGTCTTCACAGCACCTTAAACGGATAACTTGTTAAAATACTAGTTTCAGACTTTTAGCGCTAACACAATACTTTTCCTATATACGTAAGGTATAATTGAAGAAAAAAAAATACTGATTGGAAGATCCTTATTAGGATAGGTAAATCATGAGGGAGTTATAAAGACTAGTGCACATTAAAAGTACTTTGAAGTACCTTCAAGGGCCTTTCTACGACTGCAAGCTCCTACACCATTCTGAGATCTTGGTTCTTGAAATCATTCAACCGTCACTAATTGGAGTACCCAATTGAGTTAGGGATTTTTATAAAAAATGGGACTGTAGGTGTTAAAAATCCTTAAAATGTCCAAAATATCTGGAGTTAATTTATGGGTCTGTTATACATGCCCATAATTAACTTTTTTTATCTTTCCTTATCTTTACTCTATGAATATAGAAAAATCGGTTACGGGGTACCTCGGAACTTTTCCTCATTACATCGGATTCGCTACGCTCATCCTCCCTGCTTCGGACTCGCTTCGCTCGTCCTCAGAATATACAATTCGCCACATTTATATTGCCGCTCGTCTTCAGATAGTTAATGCATCCGTTTCATTCTCAGCGTCACCCATACAGCACTGACCACGCACAATGCTACTTAACTTTTATGATCCAAAAAAATCATGGGTATACTTGTCGTATTAAAACAAAACTTATTGTTCTTATTTATTGCGTAAAGGTATAACTCAACTGGATTGATTTTACGATTTTTTAATTTTTTTTTTTAAATCGTACAGAAGTGATTTGATAAAGATTGAACTATTGCTGATAATGAGATAAAACTTATCACATAAGTTAGTTTCATACATGGCTACATGCGTGCTAAATCTCAATCAGATGATTTTTCAAAAGTCATTACTGAGGGTTAATTACGTCATAAAAAATATTTTTCGAATAGCACAACTACAGCGGTAGACTGATTTTTGTACAATGTTTGAACTCTCTAACATTATTACACTGGGAGCTAAGATGACAACAAACACACACACTCAAAGAATTTCCTTTGGAAAATACATACAAAATGAGTTACGAGCAGTGCTTGACGATTGAGTAACTGCTTAGGTTCTAAAGTATGAACCGGAACCACGCAATGGCCATGGTTCTTGCATAAGCAAGAAATGGGTTGTTTAGCACGAAAACACGCATTCTAAATGAAATTCGCCCGACAGCGGACCACCGCGCCGGAATTATTTATTTAGTAGTTGTAAACTTATATAATGTAAAAAACTATAAAAATTATCATTCCAACCAGGATTGTTGTTAAGCACGGAAACACGCATCCAAAGGAAATTCGCCTGACATGCGGACCACCGCGCCAGAATTAAATAATGTATAGTTTAAAGTATAAAAAATTCTGGCGCGGTGGTCCGCATGTCGGGCGAATTTCCTTTGGATGCGTGTTTCCGTGCTGAACACGCATTCTAACAAAATTCGCCGACACGTGGACCACCGCGCCGGATTTATTTATTTAAGTTTGTAAACTTATTACAACTACTTGTTATTTGTTAGGTAATACTATACACTTGTACTAAATTTCAACTCAATTGGACCATTTTCCAATTTTTTTTAAAAAACGTACATAAGTCATTTAATATAAATTGAACTAATGCTGATAATGAGATGAAACTTAGCACACATGTTAGTCTTATACATCGTCACATGCGTGCCAAATCTCAATCCGATCTCATGATTTTTCCGCGTTATATGATTATTCGAAATTTTCGCTGTCATTATTGCGGGTTAATGACGTCATAAAAAAAATATTTCCCAAATAGCAAAACTACAGTGGTAGACTGATTGTTGTATAGAATTTCAACTCTCTAGCATAAATACACTGGGTGCTACGATGATACTCGCAAATAAACACACACATACACACACTTATACACACTACTGAAATAACGGAAAAATCAGTATGTTGGAATTAACATTTTCGAACTTCATTTTAACAAGATTAAAAGTTTCAAGATAAAAAGAAATAATCAATTACAAGAAATACAGAGATTAAGAAACAAAAAAAAGTGCTTAAAATGCATGTAGTACATATGTGGAACATGCTAAAATTTACGGCCCATCAGTAGGGATACTACTGAGGGGAATCGAGAAGAAAAAAAAAAAAAAAAAAACCCACTCAGGAGGTTTTAAAAACGCCTGAAACGGATAAATCCGGTTTCATCCCGGTTTCGGATTATTGTGTAGGAAAAGTATTGCCAACACAATACTTTTCCTATATACCTACGGTATAAATGAGGAAAAGTAAAAATCTCAAATAAGAAATAGTAAAAATGTACCCAATTTTACAGAGAAAATTAAATTTTTTGGTGTCATAGACTTTGCCCTCTTCCCCCACTTTTTACAACCCACACAACACTTTCATCTATAAAACTATAAAAATAAAACATTTTATATCGCCTCCCTCTGCCGTAAACCATTTACTTCTATAACCCCCGAATTGTATAATTCGTATTTCGTATTTGAGGGGGGGGGGGGGGGGGAGGACCCGCCGTAAAAATTTTACTAGTTAGTGACGTCACAAACTTTGATTTTTTTCCTTTTTATCCCCCGACACGTGTGTCGTGTTTGATTTTAGGCTTGATAAATTGGTAACATCAAGCGAATATCATTGTCTTCACAGATATATCATTTGATACTACCGAGTTTTGCAAAACATGAACAGTTATATAAATATATTGCAGCACGTCTTCGGACACGCTCAGAAATTTCCAGCGGTCACCCACCCAGGCACCTTGTTTGATACGGCTTAACTTTCATGATCCTACAAAAACCCTAGATATACTTGTTCTATTCAAACGACACTTAGTATAGTTATTTATTACACAATGGAATAAACTTGTTGCAAATTTCAACTCAATTTTTTATTTTTCATAATTTTTAAAAAAAAATATATTTTAGTCATTTAATAAAAATTGACTAATTGTGATCATGAGATAAAACTTAAGACATATGTCGGTCTTATATAAGACATCATTCGTGCTACACCTCGGATCAATCAACACATTTTTCCGCGATTTATGAATTTTGAATTTATTTTGCGAAGTCATTATTGCTGTCATTATTTGTGTCGTCATAATAGTGTTATTTATAGGGTGGAACAATACGATCAAAAGATTGATATGGATCAATACGATTACATGGATTAATACGATCAAAAGATTGATATGGATCAATACGATTACATGGATCAATAGATCAAAAGATTGATATGGATCAATACGATGACATGGATCAATACGATCAAAAGATTGATATGGATCAATACGATGACATTGATCAATACGATCAAAAGATGACATACGATCATGGATCAATACGATCAATTGATATGGATCAATACGATTACATGGATCAATACGATCAAAAGATTGATATGGATCAATACGATGACATGGATCAATACGATCAAAAGATTGATATGGATCAATACGATGACATGGATCAATACGATCAAAGATTGATATGGATCAATACGATGACATGGATCAATACATGACATCAAACGATCAAAAGATTGATATGGATCAATACGATGACATGATCAATACGATCAAAAGATTGGGATCAAATGACATGGATCATACGATCAAAGATTGATATGGATCAATACGATGAATGGATCAATACAATCAAAAGATTGATTTGGATTAATACGATTATGGACGATCAAAGATTGATATGGATCAATACGATCATGATCAATACGATCAAAGATTGATTGGATCAATACGATGACAATCAATACGATCAAAATATGATTTGGATTAATGATACATGGATTAAACTATTCAAAAGATGATATGGATCAATACGATGACATGGATCAATACGATCAAAAGATTGATATGGATCAATACGATTACATGGATCAATACGATCAAGATTGATTTGGATACGATTACATGGATCAATACGATCAAAGATTGATATGGATGAACATGGATCAATACGATGACATGGATCAATACGATCAAAAGATTGATATGGATTAATACGATTACATGGATCATACGATCAAAAGATTTGATATGGATCATACGATGACATGGATCAATACGATCAAAAGATTGATATGGATCAATACGATGACATGGATCAATCGATCAAAGATTGATACAATACGGATCAATCGATTTGATATGGATCGATGAATGGACAATACGAAAAGATTGATATGGATCAATACGATGACATGGATCAATACGATCAAAAGATTGATATGGATCAATACGATGACATGGAACAATACGATCAAAAGATGACATGGATCAATGATCAAAGATTGATATGGATCAATACGATACATCATACGATGAATCAATACGATGACATGGACAATACGATCAAAAGATTGATATGGATAATGACATCAATCGATCAAAAGATTGACGATGACATGGATCACGAATAAAAGATTGATATGATCAATACGATGACATCAAAATCAAAAGATTGATATATCAATACGATGACATGATCATACGATGACATGATCAATACGATTCAAAAGATGATATGGATCAATACGATGACAATGATCAAACGATCAAAAATTGATATGGATCAATACGATACATGGATCAATTACAAAAGATGATATGGATCAATACCAACGATGACATGTCAATACGATCAATTGATATGGATCAATACGATGGATCAATACGATCAAAAGATTGATTTTCGTACCATGTTCCATGTTTCGTACATGTACCATGTACCAGTTTACCATGTACCATGTACCATGATACATTGCGAGATTTAGAGATAACTGGCACGCACACACCATAACTTTGTGAAAACCACTCAGAAGGTCTTAAAACACCTATAAACGGATAACTTAGATGAAATATCGGTTTCGGAGTTATTTTCAAACGTTAAACTTTTCCTTTATAACTACAGTATAAATTAGGAAAAGTTAAAACTTAATACTTATTTATTATCGTTTTTTCATTGTAAAACATAATGTATTTTTGGGTATATTTATAATTACATCTGCCTCCGTAGCCGTGGTCGTATAGTACTGGACTTCGGCACCGGAGGTCCGGGATTCACAGCCCGGGCTATGCTCTCAGTTTTTATAAATAGGATTTGATGTAAAAAGATTTCGCCAACTTTAGCTTTACATAGAGCATAGAAGATGTGACGCACCCGAAGTGGTTCCCGCAGGGCCAATACCCTGAAGAGCCGAAAGGCCCTAAAACGGGCATTATTATTATTATAATATTACATTACGATGAAGAAAAATGAACTCACTTGTAGTATCTTAATTACCAATCAAAAATTGTTTAATCCTATTTAATTTAATTACTAATATAACCATAAATACATCATTACCAAGCACATTTATATCGTTAAATTATAACCTAGATCGCATGTTTATGGTTATAAGTTATAACCAAAGGATATAACAGCCATTTATATTTATATATATATCTTTTGGTTTTTAACCCACTGAAAAGATAACTTCTAACACGCAAAGTTGTAAGTTGCAAAGACTTGCTTTATCCACAAAAATTATAATTTTCAGTTATTTATATGTACACCGATAATATTCCTTTGATGATTTACTCATTATAGGGATTTATCTTAGAAATAAGTTTATAAGTTCCATATATTTTCTATGTGGTTGTAATAGTATACGAAAATAAATTATGTGTTTACCTCTTATTTGAATGATGTTAACATATGAATAAAATATATAATTTGGTAATTTTTATTCAACTATATATGTTCTGCAATAATTTGTATTCGCCAATCATCAATTTAGATCAATTTGTACGGATTTAATATTTTTTTATGGATTAATTTAATATGTTTGACAGTAAAGTAGTCAGTTAAGTGCACCTTTTATATGCTGAATTTGATGCCCTTCGATTTGACATTTGTAACACATTGAACAATTTTTCAGTTTTATTTTGTGATATATGTCCAAAGAAAATTTAACTGATTAATTATTTAAGAAAATCCAGTAAGTTATATGAGTTATTAATGATGTCTAAATTATGGATTGATTTATTGTTTTATCAATAGGTGTAATTCGATGCCCGTCTCCTTGGCATTTGTTACATCATAAATTTCATGTATAGAGTTTGCTTTTAGTTTCTTTAGGGTTGCATTATCTTTTGATAAAATGGTTCGTCTTTCAAATAGCTGTTGCGGTTTTTAACAAGTTTTTATTGAGTTATTTTTTTATGTTAGAAAAAAGTCGGAAAGAAGTAGATTTTAGCCTATTACTAGTCTTATAGATTATTCGTATTTTAAACAAATGATAGAGTATGAATCTGGCTGGAACTCCTTTACAATCATGTAATGATTATAAACTTTCAAATAATATTGGTACAATCACCAGACCCCCCCTTTCAAATACATGGTTCTTGGCAGACCCCCTATTGCTCTTGCACCCCTCCCCCCTTAATCTGAAATTTACGCACTCATTGTTAACCTTTCTCCGTTTGACGCTATGAATGGCAGCATGAAAAGAAGCTTGTTAACTTTAATCAAAACTTAGTCTATGTTTAGCGAATTTTCATTAAAAATTGCGCTTTTTTATGAGTTTATCGATCCCAATTATCTTCAGCGGTCAATGATTGACAAATTTAATATATAAGAAGATTATAGTCGTTCAAAGTGCACAATTATAATACAAAATGCCTGGTTTCCTAAGATATTACGATATTTTTTTGTAACCTTCGATGGTTTTTAGGGATACTTGATTATTTGAAGAAAAATGAGCTAGGGGTCGTGGACTCCAACCTCATAACTTTTTCAATAGGGGGGGGGGACTCATTGATCAATAATTAAATTTTTATGGAATGACTCGTATTTTTTTAATTGTAAAATATCGGAAAACAATCTAATTAAGTTGAAATTTAGTACAAGTATACACCTTTACGTAATAAATAAGTACACTAAGTTTCGTTTCAATACGACAAGGATATCCATAATTTTTGTTGGATCATAAAAGTTAAGTAGCATTGAGCGTGATGAGTGCCTAGATGGACGATCCCTAGGAATGAAACGAATGTATTTACTATCTGAGTACGAGTGAAGCAAGTCCGAAGACGTTTTAGAGTATGAGTTTAATGACTTGTATATTCTGAGGACAAGCGAAGCAATTCCGAAGCTGGGAGGATGAGCGTAGCGAATCCGATGTTATGAGGAAAAGTTCCGAGGTACCCCATACTCGATTTTTTTTTACTTGCAAACCCTAATTCCTATTATTTTTACATTTTTTTAATAACTAGAATAAAATGGCTTATAGTTCTATATCACATTAAAAAACAGCGCATCACTTAATGTTAGCTATATATTTCAGCCAACTCTGTGGCCATCTTCAGGCTTTTAAACATAAATCTTAAAAACTATACATATCACAATCAACTAAAATTAGAAAAACACACACATTATACAAAATTTAAAAAAAAAAGGCTAACAAAGAATAAAACTATTAAACATTAACAGAAATTAACTCGGTCTGACAATAAAAAAAAATCATAAACAACAAAACATTTTTTTTTCTTCTACTTAGACTGAATTAATTTCTGTTAATGTTTAATAATTTTATTCTTTGCTAGCCTTTTTTAAATTTTGTATAATGTGTGTGTTTTTCTAATTTTAGTTGATTGTGATATGTATAGTTCTTAAGATTTATGTTTAAAAGCCTGAAGATGGTCACAGATTTGGCTTGAAATATATAGCTACCGTTAAGTGGTATGCTGTTTTTTATTGTGATACAGAACTATAAGCCATTTTATTCTAATTATTAAAAATGTGGAAGTTCTATATGAGATAATTATAGATTGCTCCAATGTGAAGTAGTTTATACATAAACTAATAACAAGTCATTTCACAATAACTGTTTTAATTACAAAACAAGAGCCGACTTTCGACCACTTCTGGCCATCCTCAGTCATGCTAAATTGAGTGCCGAGTTATATATAGTCCTTCAGAGTCCTTGAGTGCGTCCTAGGCCTCTGAAGGAATATATTTAACTCGGCACTCAATTTAGCAAGACTGAGGATGGCCAGAAGTGGTCGAAAGTCTGCTCTTGTTTTATAATTAAAACAGTTATTGTGAAGAGACTTGTCATTAGTTTATTTCTATAAGAGAAGTAGTGAAACCAAAGAGTTTTTGTTGATTTTTACATTCGACTATATTCCATCCCAAAAATGATAAGTTATTGTCATGTCATCTCCTTCTTGCCCCCTTTTCTTTTGTCTTTCCCCCGCAAGTGGTCTACGTCGGCACGCACATTAACCCTTTATTTCCTCACGGAACTTCTGCCTCATTTATTCCACCAACCCCTTCTTAACTTTATTCTAAATAGGTCTACATCATAAATATTTTTAATTTTATGTTGACTTTCTTCTACTTCCGGGACTTTCTATCTCATGCATATTTTTAGTTTAAAACTTTCTTTATTTTCTATTTCTTAGACTATTATTTTATTTTTTCCATAAACAATATTTATAGTTATTTGGGTTAGTTATCAAGTTTTCTGTATTCTTCTTTCTGGGTTACTGAGTTGTCTTTAAACCCTTTTTTACTTCTCCTCATTTATACCGTATGTATATAGGAAAAGTATTGTGTTTGCAAGGCCGCCTCCGTGGCCGAGGTCGTTAAGGCGTTAGTCTTTACACTGACCTTTGACACCCACGGAGGTCTGGGGTTCGCATCCCAGATTACGCTCTCAGTTTATAGAAGATTATTGTTTAGATAAATTATCGCCAACTTTAGAATACACTTTGAGCGTGACGGTTGCTACTACCACCCGAGGTGTTTCCCGCAGGGTTTTATCCCTGATGAGCCGAAAGGCTCTAAACGGGTATTATTATTATTATTATTATATTGTGTTTGTAAAAAACCCGAAACCGGGATGTCACCTTAATTATTGATTTCAGGAGTTTTTGTTAGGTTCAATAAAATATATATGTATGTAATACTAAGTACCGCAAAACATTATTGTTAAAAACCTAGATCTCTGTCTGTTCTCGTAAAATACATTCTCTATGAAATGTCGATGCTGCTGTTTAATTCTTAATTTAATATTAAGTTCCTTTACTATTTATTATTTTAACAGTTTTTAAGGTATCTTAAGTGGTTTTCACAAAGTTGTTTGTCTGTATGTATTAGTATGTGTGTGTGTGTTTGTGTGTGTGTATCATCGTAGCACCAAGCGAATTTATGCTAGAAATTGAACTTTGTACAAAAATCAATCTACCACTGTTGCTGTACTATTCGGAAAATATTTTTTTTATAACGTCATTAACCCGCAAAAATTACTCAATAGATTATAAAACTTAGAAAAATGATTGGATCGAAATTTAGCACACAAATAGCCATGTATAAGACTAATATATGTGCCAAGTTTCATCTCATTATCAGCATTAGTTCAATTTTTTATCGAATGACTTGTATTCGTTTTTTTAAAAATTGTATAAAAACCGGAAAATAATCTAATTGAGTTTAAATTCGGTACAAGTGTGTACCAATACGTAACTATTTTCCACCAAAGGCATTTTCCTAACATTTTCCTAATATTCTCCTTAAGGGTTCCTTAAGGAGAATGTTAGGAAAATGTTAGGTTTAGGTAACGAAAATGTTTTTAAGGCACGAAATTTAAATGATCGTTCCCGTGTTTAAAAGTGGGAAAAAACATGATTTTCGTGGATTAAAAACATTTTCCTTACCTTAACCTTACATTCTCTTTAAGGAGACCTAACATTCTCCTTAAAGAACCCTTAAGGAGAATGTTAAGAAAATATTAGGAAAATGTCTTTGAATACGGGCCTTAGTCTTGTTTCAATATGACAACTATATACTTTTACGATCCAACAAAAATCATAGGTATCTAAAATTTTTGTTGGATCATAAAAGAGATGTAGCATCAAGCATGGTCAATGCCTAGATGGGTGACCGTTGGGAATGAAACGTATGTATCTACAATCTGAGATGAGCGAAGCGAGTCCGAAAAGGGTCTTGCAGTAAACGTTTGACGAATCGTATATTCTGAGAACGAGCGGATGGTGAGCGTATCGAATCCGATTTTCTGAGAAAAGTTCCCGAGGTACCCCGTACCCGATTTTTTCATTTTACTTTTGGATTTATATTTTATACACAAAATTACTTTCTTGTTCTCATAATTTTTCATATTACGTCTAGTTAAGTAGATAGCATGTTAAAAACCATAAACAAGTTTTTCCTTTGTTTCAACGTTTTAAACAGGTTCCATCGGTTGAAAGCGGCTTCAATCTATATCTATACGATTACACCTGTTTTGATTCTCACCATCTGTTCCTTTTCTCATCGATGAAAGTAATAGGGTAAATAAAAAGATAATATTGAATGAAGCCGAGGTGTTATATATCCTAAACAGTAGTATAGATAATTTTAAATTGAATATGTCGAGTGGCACCAAGCTTATGAGGCTCGCAATGACAAATTAGCTTTACTAATAAATAAATAAATAAATAAATAAATAAATAAATATATATATATTATATATATATATATATATATTATATATTATATATATATATATATATATATATACTTAATTATAGAGAAATAATAGAGACATTTAGAAACTTACATAAAAAACGTAACGTTTCGAACAGTTTAAGTTCTTCCACAGACGAAGAGAGACTGATACTATATATATATATATATATATATAATATATATATATATATATATATATATATATATATATATATATATATATATATATATATGAGCGTGAAGGATGTTTAACCAGTATCTGACATCAACAGCTTAACGTTCTTTCAAAGGACGGAGTACGTCATAATTTCCATACCTTGCATGATACTCCTAGCGGCCCCAACCGGTATCGAACCCGGGCTGTCTGAATGTTCTAAATACTTTACCGGTACCTTGGTTAAATATTATATTTAACCGAGGGCGAATTTCCTTTGGAATGCGTGTTTCTGTTCTTAACCACCTGGGCTGCAAACCCCAGACCTCCGTGGTGTCATAAGTTAGTATAAATACTGACGCTCTAACGACCTCAAGGATCTTGAATAAAGGGGATGACGCATTATGGACATTTCTGACCCCATGGAAGTTGTATGCGATAGAGAAATAGGAACAAACTTACCTTTCCCTTGGTTATAATGAAAAAAGGCGCCAAACGCAGTTTATGCAGCAAGGTTGTCGAGTTTGCTTCTCAACTTTCTTCTGTGCTTCTCGTGATTGTTACATTTGGGGTGCTTGTTAAGTTATTTGTGCTTATATCATTTTGATACTACCGAGTTTTGCAAAACATGAATAGTTGACACAATCTAGTTGACTTATCTCTCGCACAATTATATTATTTGTGCTTATTTAATTTTAAATTTTTAATTTAAGCGTGTTTTGTTATAACCTTCTTAAGCAATAAACAATGAGAAACCTTTGAGAGGTAAGTTTGCCTCTAAAATTTAAAACCTGCCCTGTTATAAGAATTGTAAGCATGCGCTGTTTGTACCTAGCATGTGCAGTTGGTTTTTGACGTGTGTACGTGTTGAGTTCTCTCTATTTTTTGGCTTTCGATGGGGTCACTTTTTTGTATGGCAAATCGACTTACTTTGTCATCTCCTTTATTTAAAATCCTTGAACGATCTCGACCAAGGACGTGGCATAATATAGGTATAGTAATAATAATGCCCGTTTAGAGCCTTGCGGCTCATCAGGGATAATCCCTGCGGGAACCACCTCGGGTGATAGTAGCAACCGCTTAAAGTGTATTCTAAACCTGGCGATAATTTATCTAAACAATAATCTTCTATAAATTGAGAGCGTAACCTGAGATGCGAACCCCAGACCTCCGTGGGTGTCAAATGTCAGTGTAAAGACTAACGCCTTAACGACCTCGGCCACGGAGGCAGCCTAATATAAAAGTACGCTGTCAAATATTAAATTGACTCAACATGAAAATAAAAGACTCTAAAAACATTGAAGAGCGCTTAAAAATTGTATTCAAATCTTTTGGGTATTAAGATGCATGATATTTACCTTGTCAGGTGTCGGTTTAAACGGGTTTACAATACGCGTGATAAATAGATCTCATCTCTTCCTATCAATCAATCTATTTTTAATAATACCTGTCCAGGTTTTTTTATTTTCTTTTGTTTAGTAGCTATTATGATTTTGTTTAGGATACAGAAAGCAAAAAATCGGAAATATCTCTGATTGTAATAAATTCTAATAGTCTAAGAGCCTGACCTGAAAAAATGTGAATCATTTTGTACCACTTCAAAACAAATTTTTCTGAAAATATACCTTAAGTTATGAAGAAAAAATATAGTCTGTCTATCCTGAGTGGAACCCTTGATATGATTGCACCTGCCCAAAATTTTATAAAATCGCACAAATTTAAGTTTTCTTGAACAAGACGTTGAGCTGTTTCCGTTTTAACTTATTTTTAATGTTGATATTGTAAGAACGGGATAATGAAAAATAAATTATTGTGGCGAAGTTTCGGCCAAGCTGGCCATAAACGTCGCATGATTATGGTCAGCTTGGCCGAAACGTCGCTACAATAATTTAATTTTTATCATCCCGTTCTTGGACTATCAACATTGAAAATAAGTTTTCTTGAAATAAGTGGTTCCCTGTGGGTCATGTGCAAAACATGAAGAGATAATTTTTGAAAGCTGATAAAATTTTTAATAATACGAGTGTTTAATCATCAAAATCGGATAACTGCAACCAAAGTTACGGCTCTTTCAAAAACACCAAAAAATGGTTAATTTATGCAAAATCATCCAAAATTTCTTTGAAAAATATTAGTCTTTAATTAATTAATACTTTAATTAAAATATTAAGTTTTTAATTATTTTTAAGTTATGGCAATTAACAATGTCATAACTTTAATTTTAGTTATCCGATTTTGATGAAAAAACACTCGTTTTATAGTAAATTTTATCAGTTTTAAAAAATGTTCTTTTCATGTTTTGCGCACGACCTACAGGGAACTACTTATTGCAAGAAAACTGGAATTTGTGTAAATTTCTGATATTTTGAGCTCATAAGGGCTCCACTCTGGATAGGAGACTATGCTTTTACTTCATAATTTAAGGTATATTTTCAAAAAATGGTTTGAAGTAGTACAAAATGAGTCACATTCGCCAATATTCGGGCTCAGGGTACTCCATTACCCTATACATCGAAACTTACTATACATTCTCATCACATTGGATTCGCTACACTCATCCTCACTACTTCAGATTCGCTTCGCTCGTCCTCTGAATATACGAAACACAAAATTATTTTGTAACACCTCTTCGGACTCGCTTCCGTCGTCCTCAGATAATAAATTCATTCCTTTTATTCCCTGAGTCCACCCATTCTGACACTGACCTCACTCGACGCTGCTTGACTTTTATGATCCAACAAAACCGGAAGATACCGTATTGAAACAAAACCTAGTATGCTTATTTATTTCATCAAATCAAATTTTTACAATTTTGAGCTAAATTAAAATAAAGCTTTTAATAAGACGAGACTTAATGAATGCTGCACATTATGTTGATTTTATATGTAACTACATGCGTGCCTAATATCAAACATATCAACAAAATGTTCGTGTTTTATGAATTTTCGAAATTTCTGCTGAATCATTATTGTGGGTTAAATGTCATATTCCGGATAGCATAACTAGATCTAAAGATCGATTTTTTACTAAGTTTCAACTCTTTTTGAGTCTAGCATACATAGGCTGGGAGCTACGTGATAACATATACATTACAGAACAACTATGTAAAAACCACTTGGGAGGCATTAAAAACACCTGACACTGAAATTACGGTTTATGATTTTTCCTACCAACTCCATACTTTTCCTACTTGCCAACAGTATAAAGAAGAAAAAGTAATAAAATTAGAAAAAAATCTTGAACAACGTTTCTCAAACTTTCGGGGCAACAATCCAAAACTCTTGGGATTAGGGTTATTCTTAAGTTGGGTCCTAGATTATCTTTAATTATTATTTTAATTAGTTATACGTTATAAAATATCTATAGTGGCTTAAACTAATGCGGTTATAGAATATCTATAGTGGCTAAACTAATGTTATAGAATATCTATAATGGCTAAATAATGCGGTATAGAATATGCTAAATGAAAAAACTAATGCGGTTTATACATATAGATAATGATCTATAATGAATAAATGCGTTATAGAATATTTATATGGCTAAAAATATGCGTTATAAAAATATCTATAGTGGCAAAACTAAGGCGGTTAGATATCTATAATGAAAACTAAGTGCGTTATAGATATTGATAATGCTAAAACTAATGCGGTTTATAAATTTATAATGCTAAAACTAATATCTATAATGCAAAACTAATGGCGGTTTAGAATATTAATGGCTAAAACTAATGCGGTTTTAGAATATCTATAGTGGCTAAAACTAATGCGGTTATATAATATCTATAATGGCTAAAACTAATGCGGTTTAGATATCTATGTGGCTAAAACTAATGCGGTTATAGGTTATAGAATATCTATAGTGGCTAAAACTAAAGCGGTTATAAAATATCTATAATGGCTAAAACTAATGCGGCGGTATAGAATTATTCTATAGTGCTAAAAACTAATGCGGTAATATAGAATATCTCTAATGGCTAAAACTAATGAGGTTATAGAATATCTATAGTGGCTAAAACTAAAGCGGTTATAAAATATCTATAATGGCTAAAACTAATGCGGTTATAGAATATCTATAGTGGCTAAAACTAATGATGCTAAAACTAATGCGGTTATAGGTATAATAAAACTAATGAGGTTATAGAATATCTATAATGGCTAAAACTAATGCGGTTACAGAATAACAACAAAGGGAATAATTTATAAGATTTGTGAAAGCACAACATTTGACGATCGCTCTCACTTACGTGTATCGAAAGTTTTTCCGATACTTTCCGAAGCATTTACGCTGTCAGAGGTTTTTGACATAAAGTCGATACTCTTATAAAATCTCATACTATTGAAGTTTTAAGTTGAAACCTTGATTCGTCTGGTATCGAGGTTACGATTAAAGTTGAACTTTAGAGCAAAACATTATAATACATAGAGATATTATTACTAGAGGGGCCTTATTAGTTGAATTGTGAAACATCGAAAAAGTAACCTGACCACCTTCGATTATGTATAAAATCAAATAATCAGTACAAAATTACAGTAACTTATATAGGAGAGTCTTAAAAATACAAATCAAAACACAAACAATGTGCGGGAAGCCAAAATCAATTGATTAATTATAACCTTAACTCACTCTTGAGGAGGTTTCAATGAGGTTACACAGAGCCCCTGAGAGCCCCAAAGAAATTTTTAAGGTCTCTTAATGTATTGAGATAGGCTATGATGTCTCTAGTATCTATATATCTCTATGTTATAATATATATTTTGTAGGCCCAGGTGGTGTAAAGATAGTAGTTGTGCCTTCAAACTAAGGCGGGAAGGTTTGATCCTGGTCAGGGCATCTAAGATTTTTTTTATCCAAGGGATTCAAATTTTTACATATATCGATGGTTCGTACTGGTACTCCAATACAAAAAAGCTTTATATCAACTAGAGGGCATCATCAGCGCTTGCCATTAAAAACAGAAAAGGGCGATAGAGTCTTACAGATAAAGAAGAGATTGATGGTTTAGTCTGATTAGATATAAAATACAGACTCTGTCTGTCTGATACTGATTCTGTCTTTAATATTAGATCCAGTATCAGACAGAGCCATGGGCGTAGCCAGATGGGGACTTTTGCAGTATAAATTTGACGAATTGTACATTTTGAGGAGAAACGAAGCAAGTTGGAAGCAGGGAAGTAGTATACCGTCTACCATGGCCAGACATAGCGTCAGCACTTTTTCTGAGCTCTGGCGCCGGCCACGTGCCACCCGGTCACCTACCTCTGACGTCACCTTGCACTCTCATGTTTGTTTACATCTCCTCCCCTCTTCTTTGTGTATTGCGGGTTCTATGTTATGCACTATCCTCTGACGTCACCTTGCCCTCTCACATTTGTTTACATGTGTCCTCTGTAAACATGGTATCATTTAAACAACTGTCTGGTCATGGTAGCCGGTATACTACTCAGGGAGGATGAGCGTTGCTATCCGATGTGTTGAGGAAAAGGTCCGCGGTAAATATCGGGTACAGGAGTACCCGATTTTTTTGAATTTACCTATACTGAGGTATGATTTAAGCGAGTAACCAAGAATGTTCTAGCAACGGCCAATTCCATTTGAACGGAACATAGAAAATTATAGGATCTACGAGAGTAGTAGTAGATATATATTCTACTACTATATATTCTATATCTACCCTATATTCTAAATAATATAGGGTAGATAGTAGTAGTAGTAATTTGGAGAGGAGTGGTAGTAACTACCAGGCAAGTAGGCCACGTTGTTGGGCCTTTTTGCCAGCTCCCTAAGATAGTGTTCTACTCTTTTTAATTTCAAGTGTAGGTATATTTCATCTAATCTAGACAGAAGAGCCGTGGATTTCACGGCTCTTCAATTATACATATTTTCACTGACTTATATAGTGTAGTGAAAACTAGGAACAACACGTGCCCTCGCTGTTAAACCAAACTTCCATACACTTTAAACTACAAGGCAGACACACTATAGTATTATAATGTACAATGAAGGTCCTAAATTTTGCCTATACCCAGTTTCAATTAGGGTAAGGGATCTTTAACGAGTACCTGACTACGCACAGCTCATTCTATTTTCTCACTCATAGTTGTCGTATCGACTCCAGGCTGATTTTATTCGTTTTAGCCCCCCAAAAAATATACCCTTCTAACTAAAAATTTTAACGTTTAATTTAACTAATCGTTTAGCAATTTTGCTGTCTCAGCGAACCACCTAGTCCGTCATATCTATTCTGTTCTTGTTTCGTTTTTGTGTCCTAAAAATATACCCTTTCCCTAGGTAAAATTTTAACTTCTTACTTAACTAATAGTTTGGAAATTTTGCTGACTCAACCGTTTAGTACGTCACAACAATTCTGTTTTTGTTTCGTTACTTCAGGACGAAAGCAGATCTCGGAACTGACTGTTTGTGACAGGTGTATTTTGCTTTGCTGAAACATCTTTTGCCTTTTTTCCTTGGAGATTTTCTGGATTCTTTTGGATATTATTTTAGTAAAATTTTAAGTGGACTTAAGTTGATGTTTAGATGAAAGACCTTAAAAAAGTTTTTTAATAGAAAAGAAACTTAAAAATTATAAAAATAATCAAACGACTTGTGCTTGGATATAATTAAAAGCTGTTTTTGCGGAAAAAGTTATTTACGTGTTATCAAGCCGATGTTTCGATCCAACGATTTACAGCTGTTATGATGTGTCGCTGACTTGATGCAGAGAAAGACTGAACTAATTCGACTTATGAGCTTAAAAAATATGGTTTAAAGTTTCATATTCGTGATGTGATAGGAGGAGGTAATACAAGCCGGGGGAGATGGTGGTATTTGGCTTGGGGAGTTAAGACAACACAAGAGAAGGGTTTCCGACCCCGCGGGAAGAAACATGGAGGGGGGAGGGGCGCTGATAAACTCAACAATTAAAATGTATTTAAAAAAAATCATAATTAAAGGGAAAAATTATTAAACACCAACCAATAGGATTGGTTGATTGGGCAGGATATTATTGTTTCCTTAGAATAATACTGGTGGACTTGAGTAATGCTGCCACCCTAACAATATACAATTTTCTAAAAAAAAGTTGGCAATACTTCCGGTTGCTGAATTACTATGTTTTATTATTAATTAATGATTAATTAATTCATAAAATACTAATATAAATATCGGTGCATTACAATATTTAAAGCATTTTAAATTGTAGTTTAACGTTTTTAATTAAATTATATTAAAAGTAGTCCTCGTCAACTAAGTGTAGATTGTTGTATTCCGCCACCCTTTTGCCATCTAAGACCGGTTTTATTAAACACTCAACAGGTGTTTTAAGTTATTATATTTGTTCTTTACTATCATTCTTCATTAATAGATATTTATGACGTATTTAAAATAATGTTTTGTTGTTAGGGTGGTACCTCTACTTAAGACCACCAGTCAACCGGCTTTCGTGTTATCAGTAGAATTACATTGTGTTTACGGTCCTGTGCTCCTTCTATATATAGTATTATTCTAAGATTGTATCATTCGCCAAACGGCAAATGACAGCTGGCAATAAAGAATTTTTTCGTATTCTCTTTCCCTCGGCGTCTCAGAAATGTCGTTTCCCTGCGTTTTCTATTACTTTTCCTCATCTATACCGTATATAAAGGAAAAGTATTGTGTTTACGAAAAAATCCGAAACCGGAATGTCACTGGAATTATCCGTTTCAGGTGTTTTTAAGACCTCCTAAATTGAATTCACGAAGTTGTATGTCAGTATGTGTGTGTGCGTGTATAAATGTTTGTGTCTGTTATCATTGTTGCTTCCTGTGTATTTATGCTAGAAAGTTGAAACTTAGTACAAAAACATTTTAAACGCTGTTGCATAATAATATACATATATATATATAATAATATATATATATAATATATAATATATATATATTATATATATATATATTATATAATATATATTCTATAGGATCATGTCCAACTTAGGACATGCTTGCTCTGATTGACTATAATAACTTAACCTTTGATGCTAATGACGAGTGATGAAACAAGGAATTTTATGTGACAATTCCCGAGGTTCCTTACACCCGATTTTTCCTTTCTAATTTCAAAGTTTTTATTTTAATAGATTGCATGTCTTAACTGCACTACCAGTTCGTTTATTATATTTTATTATTATCCTAAACAGTAAGTTACTAAAGCTGCAATTTATCCTCCTAGTGTCACGCTTACGGCGTCTCGTTCCAGTAGCGATGTCTGTTTCGATGCCTTGCTTCGCTGTCACTTACCCCCATCCCTAAATATTCTCTAGTTACCTATTAAAACTACAGTTTGACTTTGAAACTGAAACCTTCTACCTAGATTTATTTTTATACCAGACGCGTTTAGCTTTTACATTAAATATTAATAGACAAATAATTGTACTTACAAAACACCCAACTGACGCTAGAAAGTCTATTTGATATCTCTGTATACTTTAATAAAATAGAACAAAAAATATAAATCCAAACACTAAGTAAAAGAGACTAAACTCACATTCCTACAGCACAGAACACTCATCCTAAAGTGAGAATTAATTCCAACCAAATATATTTAGATTTTGTAATTTTTAATTAAATAAAGGATTATTTTTTATTAAAAAAATGCCTTAATCGATAACAAACTGGTTTACCTTTTTTTGGTTCAGCCTCAAAAAATAAACTTGACGCATGTCAATGTTATGCCGTCTAATCACAGGGGAATGATCTTTATGTAAAGTTTAGACGGGAAATCTTAATTGCATACGGTACAGCTTAATTTAATTTGGATAAATATCGCTAATTGCATACGAGTACTAATTAATTAACTTTGGATTATACTTCAGTCACACCTGATCCACTTTGAACACATTTTGATCCTACTTGAACACAACTTGATCCTAGCTTTGAATACACCCTTTGGATCCACTTTGAATACACTTGGACCCTACTTTGAAACATCTTTGATCTCCTCTTTGAATACACCTTTGGACCTAACTTTTGAACACATCTTTTGACCTACTTTGAATACCCTTTGGATCCTACTTGAATACACCTTTGGACCTACTTTGAATACACCGTGATTCACTTTGATCCTACTCAAATACACCGTTGGATCCTACTGTGATATACACCCCTTTATCCTACTGTTGAAATACATCTTTGGATCCTACTTGAATACACCTTGATTCTACTTGGATCTTACTTGATACACCTTTGATCTCTTGAATACATCTTTGGATCCTACTTTGAATACACCTTTGATCCACTTTGAAACACTTTAGATCCCACTTTGAATACACCTTTAGATCCTACTTTGAATACACCTTTGGATCCTACTTTAAATACACCTTTAGATCCTACTTTGAATACACCTTTGGATCCTACTTTAAATACACCTTTAGATCCTACTTTATGTACTTACTTTGAATACACTTTGTACCAGTTTGAATAACACCTTTGGATCCTACTTTGAATACACCTTTGGATTCACTTCAGATTTACCTTCGGACTAAATCTCCAAATCAAAAGGAACACATCCTTAGGTTTTGCTAAGTCAGTAATCACATACTAAATTTAACATTTACCCGTACCTTTGCTTGTCAGTATTTATTATTATTCGCTTGTTAGTAGTTATTATTATTATTATTATTATTATTATTGTTGTTGTTGTCAATCATTATATAATAAATCTAACATTCACCAGCATTACCTGTTGTTTTCCATTTCCTTTGACTTTGCCGAAATGGCGAATACTCCAAGTTGCTTGGTTTCTTTGTCATCTGCGATCTTCTATTCGTGTTATTCTCCATTTATCTCCAGGATTCTGCGAAAAACGAAAAACGTTAAAATGACATCCTTAGAAATCCTGTCGAGCTACATCCTAGGTATAGTTTCCGTTAAAACGCTTATTCCTTAATATACTATTACAACCTAAGAAATGCGATAAAAGAAATGAAGTCTATCATACCTTCCCTATGCAAACAACTTTTAACCTGTCAAAAGATAGTATGTTGCTATTAAGCGTGTTAGACTTTAAGAGTGATAATCGTAGTAAAGTTTCTCCAATACTTTAAACTCAGTGTTGAACAACGCCCCTCTATTTTCCTTTGTAAAACGGTGGTGATACGATTTGGCTTAATGCTCTTGGTGCAGATAATACAATTGTGATTGCACCTCAATGAGATGTTACCCACTGTTCTAAATTCTGCTTAAAACCCACCTAAAGTGTTGATCTTCTAAAGTTCTGCTTAAAGCCTACCTAAAGTGTTATCTTCTAATTTGCCTTCTAAATTCTGATAAACCCACCTAAAGTGTTACTCTTCTAATGTACTTAAAACTCACCTAAAGTGGCTCTTCTAAATTTCTGCTAAAAACTCCACCTAAATTGGATCTTCTAAGTTCCTGCTAAGAACCTTCACCTAAATGTGCTCTCTAATTCTGATTAAAAACCACCTAAAGTTACTCTCTATATGACCTTAAAACCCACCTAAAGTGTTGATTTTCTAAAGTTCTACATAAAACCCAATCCTAAATTGTTTCTCTTCTAAAGTTTCCCTTAAAAACATCCAACCTAAAGTTACTCTTCTAATACTAAAACCCACCTACCATGTTGCTCTTCATGTACTAACCCACCTAAAGTGTTGCTCTTCTAAAGTTCTACTTAAAACCCTCCTAAAGTATTACTCTTCTAAACTTCTGCTTAAAACCCACCTCAAGGGTTGTTCTTCTAAAGTCTACTTAAACCCCCTAAATTGCCTCTAAAGTATTAAAACCCACCTAACAGTGTTACCCTCTAAGTACTGAAACCCACCTAAAGTGTGGCCTTCAAAGATCTTTTTTTTTTTCTTTTTAAAGTAACCCTATCCTAAATGCACTTTTCACATGCTCCTACAACATATACATGTGTTATCACAAATTAAACAGTAAATATGTAAATTTTGAATCTAAGGAGTAATCAAGATAAGCAAATAAACAAAATAAATACAAATTTGATTAACATACTTATAGATATTTATATTATACAGATAAAATACTAAATCCATTAAAATAATTAAATAAACAATTAAAAAAAATGTGGTTAACAAATAAATTATTAAGAAAAAATTATATAATATATAGTATAAAGATACGAATTATACAATACTTAATTTGTCAAACATCCGAAAGTTAAAAATTAAAGAAAATATAAAATATTTTTGAACATTGAAGATAGTAGAGTCCACAGACCCCTCTTGTGACAGCTAGAAATTAATGACTTCTCTCAGCCATCAAATAACGGCAATCAAAAATAAGTGTGCCAATGTTGGGGAGTTACCATGTCCGCAGCTACATGAGACGGAATAGTAAAAACGTTAAATATCTTGTCTGAACAAGGGCCAGAAAAGGCTCTGGGCTAATTTTGACTAAGGACTATATTGTTTGTTGATCGCTCTCTACGTGGAAAAATTGTTAGTTCACAAACCCTCTCTGATTTATCCACATTTCTTTCCCTTTTTCAAACTTACTCATAACAACCGGTTTAAAAGTTGACTGTGGATCTTTCATAAGCTGGACATACACTAAAGATTGACTGAGCTTCTTGCTAATCCACTTTCATTAACCATCAATACCCCCTCTTTAACCAGTATATTTATTACCTATAACCTTTTCACGCACAGACCCTCAAAACCCTACTTTGTTGCGTTAACAGTATAATACAACCGGCACTGTATGGATTTTGACTTTTTACTGGATAAACCGGGTTATTTAACTTTCTTCTGACTTGGCAGGGTGTACCCTGCTGCATTCCTAAATCACCGTCGAAATATGCTTTCTCGTTTTGTATTTTATGAAAAAAATTAATGTGAAATAGGTTATACCGGGACATTTTTATTTTTGTCGTGATTATAAATTAAAGGGGGACAAAGGTGTCAAAACCGGGACGCCTGGCAACCCTATATTGTGACACAAAGTAGCGAGGTATCTCAGTACTTTACAGTACTTACTTTGTAAGCGTTTTAATGATTTGATTGCATACTAGTACGAAATCCTTTTGTTCTCAATTTATTTGTTTAATTCCGTTAAACTTAAACCTTGTTCTCCGAAATCACCAGGATTTTTGTTGAACTTTTCACCTAATATTTTATAAAAAGAGCCTTTTGGTGAAAGTTTTTTTAAAAGAATGAGTGAAGGTATTGTGGTGGCAAAGGTAGTAGATAGCCTTTAAGGTCCACTAATGACTCTACGGGCTCTTCTAGATTCTCCTCCTCCTCTTCTCCCCTATTTCTCAATCTAACCTCACACCCCTATAGGGGGTTAAAACTTTACCCCTCAGTTAAGTAAAAATGAGTTAGATAAGGCCATCACTGGTTACCATGGCAACGTCTATCTCACTCTTTATTTTTCAGAAAGACCTCTCCTAGAGAGAAAACATGCCTTGGCTAACCGGTTTCCCCCCCACTCCAATGAAAATTCGCACAAGCCAGTTTAATTCGCAGCTTAATGGGATATGCTGGTAGTGGAATTTTCAATTTCTTCCACTCCTCAACTCTAATTCCTGCCAAACCCTCCCCTTTCCTCTTTTCCTCTCCAGTTTTTTTTCAGAACGTTCCGCCACCCGTTGAGCAACCTTCGAAGATGAGACTTAACCCCCTCCTTCCCCGTTTCGGGAGCAAAAAATGACGAAAGAGGAAATGGGATATCAGCTGATTTGAAATTTTTTTTTATCTTTTTTTCTCATCTACATTTCTAGTCAGTTTCGATTTTTCTAAACACTTAAAACATCGTTAATTTTTTAAAAAACGGTTTATATAAAATGAATTAGATTATTGATATTGTAAATCGTTTGGAGACACATGAGAAATTTAAAAAATCAGGTACGGGGTGCCTCGAAACTTTTCCTCATCACATCGGACTCGCTTTACTTGTCTTTAGTTAGTGAATTATAGTCTGCCTCCGTGCCGTGATCGTAAAGGCGTTCGATTTGACACCGGAGTCGGGTTCGCAGCCCGGGCTATCCAGATTTATGATAGTAATTTGTATTAAAAAAGATTCCGCCAACTTTAATAATTCTTAGAGTGTATAGATGCAACCACCTGAGGTTGTTCCGCAGGGTGAATACCCTGATGGGCCGAATGGCCCTAAAACGGGGATTTTATTTATTTTTAGTGAATTCATCCGTTTCACTCCAAGTGGTCAACCATCCAGGCACTGACCACGCTCGATGCAGCTTAACTTTTATGATCCAACAAAAATCATGAATATACTTGTCTTATTGAAACGAAACTTAGTGAAGTTATTTATTTCGGAAAGGCATGCACTTGTACCAAATTTCAACTGTATGAGATTATTTTCTGTTTTTTACATTTTTTAAAAAACGCACACAAGTCATCTGATAAAAATTGAACTAATGCTGATTATGAAATGAAACTTGGCACATATGTCTTATACACGAGTCTAAATTTCAATCTGGTCGCATCATTTTTCTGCGTTGTATGTTTTTTCGAAATTTTTGCTGAGTCAGTATTGCGGGTTTATGATGTTATAAAAAGTAGATTAGCAACACCTATAGATTAATTTTTGTACAAAGTTTCAACTCTCTAGCATAAATACACTGGGAGCTACGATGATAACAGACACACACACATAACACACACACACATACAAACAGACAACTTTGTGAAAAATCTAAAAAAAAAATAAAACATATCTTTTCATGATGAATGATAATTTCCAATGCTTCGTATCTGGGGATACCCATTTGATGGAAGAAATGTTTCCAATGCTTCGTATCTGGGATACCTCATTGATGAGAAGTAATGTTTCCAATGCTTCGTATCTGGGATTCCTTATTGATGAGAAGATAAGTTTCCTATGCTCGTAATTCTTATGATGAGGTTCCAATGCTTCGTATCTGGGATTCCTTATTGATGAGAAGAATGTTTCCAATGCTTCGTATCTGGGGATACCTCATTGATGAGAAGATAATGTTTCCAAAGCTTCGTATGCTTCGTTTTTTGGCATACCGCATTTATGAGAAATTCGGAGTCCTCAATGATTCCCTTGTTGCTATGCCACATAGGTAAAAAAATAGAAATTCGCAATGCTTCGTTTCAAAGGATACATTGATGTGAAAGTTGAACTTCGTACTGTTTTGTTTCAGTGAATCCCGCATTGATAAGAAAGTTGAAGTTCTTGTGCGTCTTATAGTAAGTTAGTGTTACACTATTCTTAGTTTGTAATAATGACCCCAAACCAAATAAAAAATTAAGCTAAAAATACCTTTCACTTAGCGCATGAATCCTTTAGGTGTTTGATGAATTTTAATAAATACAAAAGGAAACTTTAAGGGAAATTCGAAGCACGGAATCTAATATACTTTAGAAAACCAAAAGGTTTATCGGAAAGGAACAACCATTTGGAAAAACCATTTCCAATAGACGGACTAGTTGTTTAGGGCAATTCTTATTCTTCTGCATGATGCAATTCCTGCATTCCTGGGATGAAAGCTAACCTTAATTCCAGGGCAATGAGGCCCAATGTTTTCAATCAGTATTCAATCACACTTAACACCGAGAGGAAGAGGAATCTTCCTCGTTACAATTCGAAATGTAAACCCGTCGGGGTTTTTCAAAATTCGACGATTCGATACCCGATCCGAAAAATAAGGGTCGGATACACGTAATGAATGCTTAAGTTGTAGGGGACTATCCAAAATTGAAAGTTAAGTACCTCTGACTTAGTTGAATTTGAAGATAAACTTACTGCACCTCCGCGCCAAATTTATATTCGGATGGTTAACAGCAAATTTTCATTTGGAAATTACGTTTGTGACGTTGCTAGGTTGAGAAAAATTATATATAAATATATAAATATATATAATATAATATATATATATATATATATATATATATATATATATATATATATAGTTTATAAACAAAAAAAATTATATACATTTTAAACAACTTTATACTTTTTGTTAACATACGGCACAACTTAAGTGCA
Source organism: Microvelia longipes (assembly GCA_018340805.1). Taxonomy (NCBI): domain Eukaryota; kingdom Metazoa; phylum Arthropoda; class Insecta; order Hemiptera; family Veliidae; genus Microvelia; species Microvelia longipes. The sequence goes on along the minus strand of JACMZG010000032.1, from coordinate 1,568,781 downwards.
AAAATTAAAGAAACATTTATATATATAAATACATTCAAGTACAAAAGTTGTCATAACTACTGTATTTAATTAATTTTTAAGTTCCATTAAGTATAATGGGTTAAAAATACCCTACAAGGATTACAAAAATGTTATCCTTTATCTTTCAGTCCATCAGAGTATTCCAGGAACCACCTCAGGTGGGTCGCAGCCACTATTCTGTAAGTAATAATTCATGTTGGCGAAATTAACCCTAAAAGGATTATTATAACGATAATTTTGATTTTTGTGGTAATTCTGATTCTGTTGATGATTTGTTAAAATTATAACATGCTTATTCAAAATATATTATTCAAATTAGCGCTGAGAGTTTTTAAATTGATTTATTGCAAAAAACATGGTGGCTGTATGCCTGGATATATATATAATATATATATATATATATATAATTATATATATATATAATATATATATAATATATATATTATATGTATGTATATATATGTATGTATGTATGTATATATGCAAAGTAAGTGTTTGCAAAAGGAAGGTTTGAATAAAATTTCTTAGGAATAATCTTGAGGTATCCCGCGCCCGATTTCTCTGTTTAAAAACGGTCAAATAGACGGGGAGAATTTGAATGAAATAAGTAAGTAAATATAACCTGCGTTCAAATGCTAAGTAAAGAAACCCTTAAATAAGGTTTCATATCCAAACCCTATTTGAATGTTTACTTTTTTTCACTGGGCTAAAAAAACATTTAGTTGTTAGTAGAACATTAAGATTTAAAACTCGCTGAATGGACAAATTGGTTCTATTTTTTGGTACCGCTTCAGTCCAACATAATAACAAATTATTATTAGAACTGGAATATAGAAATTATTAGCCGAATGGTTTTAAGAGCGTAACTGCCTCATGATTTTAAGAATGAAACAGTGTTTTAACAGCAGAACTGTCTTATGGTTTTAAGAGAAGAACTGCTATATGGTTTGAAGAGCGAAATTGCCGTAAGATTTTAAGAATGGAACTGCCTTATGTTTTAAGAGCGCAACTGTCTCATGATTTTAAGAATGAAACAGTCTTATAGTTTTAACAGCAGAACTGTTTTATGGTTTTAAGAGAAGAACTGCTATATGGTTTTAAGAGTGGATTTGCCGTAAGATTTTAAGAATGAAACTGTTTTATGTTTTAAGGGCGCAACTTTCTTATGGTTTTAAGAATAAAACTCTCTTATAGTTTTAACAGCAGAAATGACTTATGGTTTTAAGAGAACTGCTATATGGTTTAAAGAGCGTGTTCAGAGATGACTGAACTTTCCCTTTGTTTTGGTATTTTTTATTTGCCCCTACCTTGTCTTTAATTTATTTATATTATTAACTAACTTATTTTGGCATGGCTACTTACGTAATTTTAAGTATTTTATTAACTTAATTTGTATATTTGTAATTTCATGAAGCTTATAAACCCCGCTTGTAGTATAGCACTTGTTATCATTCTTTTACGCACTTTCACTTTATTTATCACTTGTGCTTCTTCTGCAACTTGTTCATCACTTTCATCTTTACTTATTTCTTCCATTTTACTGTCTCCAGCTCACTTATTATATTTAAAACATTTATTTTCGGCATTTATCATCAGAATGAAAACAAACAATGTAACCTGACTATGTGAAACCTCCATCTGTGTTCAACAACAAACGCTCACAGTGCATCTTAGCGCCCTATTTTTATTTGAGATCCCGAACAATCATTTTATCGATTTATTTACTTAATCGATGGTTTGATCGATAGTTCAATCGATTGAATGTATCGATTAGTGGGAGAAAAAGGTTAACCGAATTTGTACGATTTTAATAAGATTTTGGATCCAATTTATTATTTCAAGCATGTTATTCACCAATTTGTCATTTAATAATGACCAAAGTTATTGCCTGGACAACTGTAAGTAGAATTACATCTTACATGTTACTTAAAACCTGAAATATTATCAAGAACTGCTACCGGCGAGTGTGCGTTGATGCGATCAGCTACGCATAGATCTACTTTATTCTGCCAAATTGCTTCATACCTGCTATTTACTTGATTTAATCTGCTATTCTGCTTTGGAGTGTCATTTCTGCCGACTACCGTCAATTTCATCAGTAAATAACCACAGAATCTCTGATATCAGATCAATCAATATTATATTGCGCATAAAATTATTATTAATGTTATCTTTAGCTAATTTGCAATATGTACTTGATAATTGCTCGATATTAATCCTCCTTGTCTTGTCCTTAGATAGGTCCAGTATCGTGTTTGTGTTGACACGACTGACGAGTGGTAGAAGGAAGACAAGACGGAACTACCTTTATGACAGATTTGACTTAGTGTACCTTACACCTGTTACCTGCTATTGTAATTGGTTATCTACTTATTATTATCATTGTGCATGTCTCGCCAGTTTGGTATGTATACACCTTTTTATTATATTTATTTCCATTATTTATGTCTCCCTATGCTCGCTTAATTAATATTTTAAAATATAGCTATTCATTGTATGCTTATTATTTAATAGATTTTATTAGTGCATGTATAAATTTAGCCTTGCCAAAATTCAAATATTTATTAACGTAGAATTATTTATATTTATTTATTATTGCAATATATGTATGAATTATTATTATTGTTTTCATACTAGTGTTAATTCCCTCTTAGGAACTAAGCATAAACAATATTTATGGTCTACTGGTTTTTACAGTCCTCCCAGCGAACCAGCCTTATTTTCAGCACCTCTTTCAGTGGGTCTTTTACCACCAAGAGACTGAAACAGAGCGGATTTGCCGGAAGATTTTAAGAATGGAACTGCCTTATGTTTTAAGAGCGCAACTGTCTCATGTTTTAAGAATGAAACAGTCTTATAGTTTTAACAGCAGAACTGTCTTATGGCTTTAAGAGAAGAACTGCTATATGGTTTGAAGAGCGGATTTGCCGTAAGACTTTAAGAATGAAACTGTCTTATAGTTTTAACAGCTGAACTGTCTCTTGGGTTTAAGAGTGGCCTTGCCGTAAGATTTAAGAATGAAACTGCCTTATAGTTTTAACTGTTTTATAGTTTTAACAGCAGAACTGCCTTATGGTTTTAAGAATGAAACAGTCTTATAGTTTTAACAGCTGAACTGTCTTATAGTATTAAGAGAAGAACTGCTATATGGTTTGAAGAGCGGAATTGCCGTAAGATTTTAAGAATGGAACTGTTTTATGTTTTAAGGGCGCAACTTTCTTATGGTTTTAAGAGCAGAACTGTCTTGTGGTTTTAATAGCAAAACTGTATTATGGTATTGAGTGAAGAAATGCCGAAAGGTTGTGAGAGGTATATAGGGAACCCTAATCCCTGTACAGATCGGGGAAGGCACCAGGTAGGTAAGTTTCAAAGTGCTCTGTAAAGTTGTTGATACTTGCCTACCAAGTCAGGTTAAACCCCATAACATTGACAATGGATATTGACAATGGATGTTGACAATGGATTACGTCCAACTATTTTACTCATAATTCACCACTGTCACAAACTTTCACGTCTTAGCTAGAACTGCCGTTTGGTGAACAACAAATGTCGAGTAGAGTGGTAGGGTGTTGCAATTAACATTTTTTGGGACTTTGAGTAGAATAAAACTAGTCTCGAGTCGATCCGAGTACTCAAACTACTCAAACCCAGGGACCCGGGTTCAAAACTTAATTCCGGAGAAAATGTTTTATTGATATATTTTTATTTAATAAGTTCAAAACTATAAAAATAATTCTGGCGCGGTGTGCAAGCAGGGTGTATTTTTTGGAATGTTTATTTATTTATTTTTTTACATACTTGAGGTTACTTTATTACAAAGTTTCTCAATTATCAAAATTTTGCAATGAGATGAAAAAAAAACCAAATTAATTGTAAATTATTACACAGACTGCATATAAACATAAACAGCATAACTTGAATAACAAACTTGATTAAAAATAAAAAAAAACCAACATTACATAAAAACACTAAACATTTAGGGTGGGAATACTACATAAATACATAAAGTATCCACCTATTCCACCCACCGTTACTTAATAATTACACACTATCACTTTCTTTCATTTAATAATTACACATTATAACTTTCATTCATTTAATAATTAGACCCTATCACCTCCTTTCATTTAATAACTACACATTATCACATATTTTCATTTAATAATTACACACTATTACTTTCTTTCATTTAATACTTACACAATATCACTTTCTTTCATTTAATAATTACACACTATAACTTTCATTCATTTAATAATTACCCACTATCACCTCCTTTCATTTAATAATTACACACTATCACATATTTTCATTCAATTGTTAAAAAATATCATTTTCTTTTATTTAATAATTACACACTATCGCTTCCTTTCATTTAATAACTACACACTATCACTTTTTTTCATTTAGTAATTAGAAAAAATGTTACATTCTTTGATTTAATAATTACACACTATCACCTCCTTTCATTTAATAATTACACACTATCACATATTTTCATCCAATTGTTGGAAAATATCACTTTCTTTAATTTAATAATTACACACTATCACTTCCTTTCATTTAATAATTACACACTATCACTTTTTTTCATTTAGTAGTTAGAAAACATGTCACATTCATTCATTTAATAATTACATACTATTACTTTCTTTTATTTAATATTTACACACTATTTCTTTCTTTCATTTAATAATTACACAATATCACTTTATTTCATTTAATAATTACACACTATTACTTTCTTTCATTTAATATTTACACACTATTTCTTTCTTTCATTTAATAATTACACAATATCACTTTCTTTCATTTAATAATTACACTTAAATGTTTTTTTACATTTTATGTCTACTATTGGAAGAAAATAGTAGACTGTTTCCTAAGGAAACAGAACCTTATGGACGATCTATTGAGACATTCCTTAGTGTACATGCACACGCCTTACTACCTAAGCTCCAAATTTACATATCCTATTATAATCTATAGTTTTTTTCCTTAGCAAAATATTTTATTTTGTTTATTTAGGGACCTTCTTCTCCATACGACAATTTCACCTGTAAAAATTCCTCGGACCTTGTTAGTAAAAATTTGAGAAAAAAGTCCCGTACTTCTTCGTCCCCCCCACCCCTCTTAACTAGATACATTAACTAACTTGGGAGTTGTGTTTACATTCCGTCCATTCCGCTTTATTTGTTTTATAAGGTTATGATTTTAAATGTAAACAAAAAGACGAAACAATTTTAGGGTTAATATAATTTTAAGGGTTTAAAAGGTCCTAAGCCGGGGATGAAGGGTCTTAGGGTCTGTTTTTAAAAGTATATAAAATTAATTTTTCACGTTTTTTTGTGTTATATTTGCTTTCTTCCCTTTCCGATATGGTTTATTATTCGCGAATAAAACCATTTGTAGTTCTGAAGGGATTTGTATTACATTAGATTGATGATTTGTAATAATATAATGATAATGCCCGTTTAGAGCCTTGCGGCTCATCAGGGATAACCCTTACGGGAACAACCTCGGATGGTAGTAGCAACCGTTATGCTCAAAGTAAATTCTAAAGTTGACGATAATTTATCTAAACAATAATCTTCTATAAACTAAGAGTGTAACCTGGGATGCGAACCCCAGACCTCCGTGGGTGTCAAAGGTCAGTGTTAAGACTAACGCCTTAACGACCTCGGCCACGGAGGCGGCTTTGAATTACATTGGATTGTATGATTTGTAAACATGAACATAATTAGGTAATGACGCTACTGTTAATTATTTAACATGAAATATCTCCACCTGTTGCTGAACACGCGTCCTATCTTGCCTTTAATATGTTAAGCCATTGGATTTTGTGCAATCAGCTTGTATAACGTAATTTTATTTTGTACGCACCTTTTAAGCGCAACTTTTTATTTGATCTCAACTTCTAAGCTCAATTTTCATTTATTCCCACCTCGTAAGCGCAATTTCTATTTGTTCAAAAATTTTCAGCGCAGTTTTTATTTGTTCGCAAATTTCAGAGCAATTTCCATTTGATCGCATTTCATTTAATTTCGAGCCATACTTGCAAAGCAGGACTAGTAATTAAAAGTTACTTATAGCATCGGAAATAAGACTTGCCAACACAAACATAGTCAAAGTATACTGTCCTAAGATTTAAAGTACCTTTAATAGTTGTGCATCAGGGCCTCTTAGCACCAAAACTTCTTCTATTCTCTGTATGATCGTAATGATTAACTATCACACCTTCTTTTATTCTCTGTATGAACGTAATGATGAAATATCAAAACTTCTTCTATTCTCTGTAAAAACGTAATGATTAACTATCACACCTTCTTCTATTCTCTGTATAAACGTAATGATTAAATATCAAAAATTCTTTTATTCTCTGTATGAACGTAATGATGAAATATCAAAACTCTTCTATATGAACGTAATGATGAAATATAAACTTCTATTCTCTGTAGAACGTAATGATTAACTTCAAAACTTCTTCTATTCTCTGTAAAAACTTAATAATTAACTATCACACCTTCTTTTATTCTCTGTATGAACGTAATGATTAAATATCAAAACTTCTATCTGTATGCACGCAATGATGAACTATCAAAACTTTTTCTATTCTTTGTTTGCACGTAATGATTAATTATCAAAACTTGTTTTATTTTCTGTATGAACATAATGATTAACTATCAAAACTCTTCTATTCTCTGTATGAACGTAATGATTAACTATCAAAACTTCTTCTATTCTCTGTAAAAACGTAATGATTAACTATCACACCTTCTTTTATTCTCAGTATAAACGTAATGATTAAATATCAAAACTTCTCTATCTCTGTATAAACGTAATGATAAATATCAACTTCTATTCTCTGTATAACGCAATGATTAACTATCAAAACTTCTTCTATTCTCTGTATGAACGCAATGATTAACTATCAAAACTCTTCTATTCTGTAAATATCAAAACTTCTTCTATTCTCTGTATAAACGTAATGATTAAATATCAAAACTTCTTCTATTCTCTGCATAAACGCAATGATTAAATCAAACTTCATTCTCTGCAAAACCAATGATTAAATATCAAAACTTCTATTCTCTGTATGCACGCAATGATGAACTATCAAAACTTTTTCTATTCTTTGTTTGCACGTAATGATTAATTATCAAAACTTGTTTTATTTTCTGTATGAACATAATGATTAACTATCAAAACTCTTCTATTCTCTGTATAAACGTAATGATTAAATATCACACCTTCTTTTATTCTTTGTATAAACGTAATGATTAACTATCAAAACTTCTTCTATTCTCTGTATGCCCAAAAAGATTAACTATCAAAACTTCTTGTATTCTCTGTATGCACGTAATGATTAAATATCAAAAATTCTTCTATTCTCTTTATGAACGTAATGATTAACTATCAAAACTTCTTCTATTCTCTGTATGCCCGAAAAGATTAATTATCAAAATTTCTTGACGTCATTAATGCGTGTTAATGATGTCATAAATATATATATCGGATTACACAACTACACCTAGATTGATTTTTGTACTAGGTTTCGACTTTTTGCATAAATACGCTGAGAACTACGATGATAACACACACATACAGATAGACAACCACTTAGAAAGTCTTTAAACACCTGAAGCGGATAATTCCAGTGACATCCCCGTTTTGAAATTTTTTGGAAACAGGATACTTTTCCTTTATACCTACAGTACAAATGGAAAAAAAGTAAAAATGTATTTAAGGGTATTAGTAAAGAGTTTATGATGGCAAATTATAATATATTGGACGACAGAATGTAATTAGATGAAAGAACATGATTTATTTCTAGAGTCAATTCATTTCAAGTGATCCAGAGATGTTGCTCCAAAAAAATAAATGATAATTTTTTTTTCTGTGTTGGTCCTACCCATAGGTAGTCCAAAATGCCTTGTAATAATTTTTCTACAGCCTCCTTCATTTTCAAAATCACTTTTTAATTCCCGAGACACCTAAATTTTGAGTTTTTTTAGGCTTAATAACAAAATTCAGGGTTAATATTTTTTGCCTGAGTCAAATGAAACCGGTCCGAAGTCGATACGACCACTCTAAGTGACCAAAAAGTTGAAAAAACCATTGTAAATTACCGAAAACCAAAATTTAGGTTGTTAAAAATTAAATTTCGAGTAGAGTGTCGTCTTTTATGACGATATCTTTGAGACGCTGAATCGAATAAAACCAGTCCAAAGTCAATACGACCACTCTAAGTTACCAAAAAGTCGAAGAAAACACAAAAAATATCAAAAACCAAAATTACGGTCGTTAAAAATTAAATTTCGAGTAGGGTGTCGTTTTCCATGTTTTTTGGGCCTCTGAGTTGAATACCAGTGGTCCAGAGTCAATACAAGCACTCAAACCTAGAGTACCTAGGTTCAAATCCTAGTAGGGACGATAATTTTTTATCGTTTTTTTACTTAATATAAGTTTACAACTAGAAAATAATTCTGGCGCGGTGGTCCGCATGTCGGGCGAATTTCCTTTGGATGCGTGTTTCCGTGCTTAACAACAATCCTGGTTGGAATGATAATTTTTATAGTTTTTTACATTATATAAGTTTACAACTACTAAATAAATAATTCCGGTGCGGTGGTCCGCTGTCGGGAGAATTTCATTTAGAATGTGAGTTTCCGTGCTAAACAACCCATTTCTTGCTTATGCAAGAACCATGCCCATTGCGTGGTTCCGGTTCATGCTTTAGAACCTAAGAAGTTACTCAATTGTCAAGCACTGCTCGTAACTCATTTTGTCTGTATTTTCCATAGGAATTACGCTAAAACCTTTAAAGATAACTAACTAAGCTTTAAACTAGTGCAAGTAATAGTGCGTACTTCTAATTTTAGAGACATAGTTTTGTACAACAATTGGTTGATTATGCGCATTTCCTTTGGAAAATACAGACAAAATGAGTTACGAGCAGTGCTTGACAATTGAGTAACTGCTTAGGTTCTAAAGCATGAACCGGAACCACGCAATGGGCATGGTTCTTGCATAAGCAAGAAATGGGTTGTTTAGCACGGAAACACGCATTATCGATTCCCTTGCAGTATCAAATACTCAGCCTTTTTTTCATTTAATTTTAATTTATTAATATTTATCCAAGACTCTTATTTATACGAGTCATTATTACAGAAGCATTATTGACTTTTGTTTTCATTTCTGTTACAGATTCTGCCTTAAACACCATGGTGGCATCATCAGCATATAGGTAAATATTATCTGCAGATATATGTTCCGCCAAATCAGTAATAAAAATGGAAAACAATAAAGGTCCTAAAATAGAACCCTGCGGAACGCCACGATTAGTAATTCTTAAGCTGGATTTAAAAACTTCTCCCTTTCATCTCTTATGATTTTTCGAAACTTTTGCTGAGTCACTATTACGGGTTACTGATATTATAAAAAAATAAGTTCCGGATAGCACAACTACAGCGGTAGACTAATTTTTGTACCAAATTTTAATAGTCTAGGATAAATACAATGGGCGCTACGATGATAACAGACACACACATACAGACACTTTGCGAAAAACACTTAGGATGCCTTAAAAACGCCGGAAACGGATAATTCCGGTTTCATCCCGGTTTTGGATTTTTTGCAAACACAATACTTTTCCTATATACCTACGGTATAAATGAGGAAAAGTAAAAATGAAATGAAACGTAAAAAAATACGTATTAATTGTTATTAATAGAGATTTATAATGAGATATGTAAGGTTATTATTAGAAAGTTTATGATGGATATTTAAAATGAATAATGAAAATTTTTTGATGAATGTTTAGCTTTTTATTCTTTTGATCTATTATATGATAGAATAAAAAATATAAAATGCCCGTTTTAGGGCCATTTGGTTTAACAAAGTTTTACCCTGCGGGAATCACCTCAGGTGAGTTGAATTTCCTGTTCTTGAAGTATTAATTTAAGTTTAGAAAAAGTTTTAATACAAATAATATTTAAATAAACAGCTCAGGCTGCGAACCCCGGACCTCCGGTGCCAGAATCGAGTGCTTATATGGTCTGGGGCACGGACGCTGACTGGCAAATTTAAGGTTATTATTGGAAATTATATGTTGGCTATGATGGCATATTTATGGTTATTAATGGAAAGTTTATGATGGCAAATGTTAAGGTTAATTATGGAAAGGTTATGATGGCATATTTATGGTTATTAATGGAAAGTTTATGATGGCATATTTAGGGTTATTAACGAAAAGTTTATGATGGCAAATGTTAAGGTTATTAATGTAAAAGGTTATGATGGCATATTTATGTTATTAATGGAAATTATTGATGGCATATTTAGGTTATTAATGGAAAGTTTATGATGGCATATTTAAGGTTATTATTGGAAATTATATAATAGAATACTTAACGTTATTAACGAAAAGTTTATTATGGCAAATGTTAAGGTTATAAATGGAAAGTTTATGATGGCATATTTAAGGTTATTAATGGAAAGTTTATGATGGCATATTTAAGGTTATTAATGGAAAGTTTATGATGGCAAATGTTAAGGTTATTAATGTAAAGGTTATGATGGCATATTTATGGTTTTAATGGAAAGTTATTGATGGCATTTTAGGGTTATTAATGGAAAGTTATGATGGCATATTTAAGGTTATTATTGGAAATTATATAATAGAATACTTAACGTTATTAACGAAAAGTTTATTATGGCAAATGTTAAGGTTATTATTGTAAAGGTTATGATGGCATATTTAAGAGTTATTAATGGAAAGTTATGATGGCATATTTAGGGTTATTAACGAAAAGTTTATGATGGCAAATGTTAAGGTTATTAATGTAAAGGTTATGATGGCATATTTATGGTTATTAATGGAAAGTTATTGATGGCATATTTAGGGTTATTAATGGAAAGTTTATGATGGCATATTTAAGGTTATTATTGGAAATTATATAATAGAATACTTAACGTTATTAACGAAAAGTTTATTATGGCAAATGTTAAGGTTATAAATGGAAAGTTTATGATGGCATATTTAAGTTATTAATGGAAAGTTTATGATGGCATATTTAAGGTTATTATGGAAAGTTTATGATGGCATATTTAAGGTTATAATGGAAATTTATGATGGCATATTTAAGGTTATTAATGGATGGCATATTTAAGGTTATTAATGGAAAGTTTATGGGCATATTTAAGGTTATTAATGGAAGTTTATGATGGCATATTTAAGGATTAAAGTATGATGGCAATATTAAGATTAATAATGATAGTTATGCGATGAAATTTATAAGATGATTATGATGGTATTTTTTAAGTTATTATTAAAAATTTCCTGATGATAGCATCATATTAAAGGCGATTCTTTGAAATAGTTTGGAAGAATGGGAAACTGTAAGTAATTAATTGAAAGATCATAATGATGTAAGAATACAGAGGGAAATTGCTTATAAGTTTGATCGGTCTTGTTGAGTAATTTATCTAATTCCTTAAATATTACTTTAAGAAAACTTTTTTAAAGTTGAATTGTGTCTAAGGTTTTTGTGAAAGTTTTTTTCACCAAGTTGGAAAGAATAGCCAGAGAGGGGATTTTTTTACCATATGAAGAGGGAAGGAGGTGAAATCCCCCTCTTAGTAACAGGACTTAGAATAAAAATAGGGGGGGGTTTCGGTGGACTTCTTGGGGCGTATGTAGATGTGCCCTCCTCTACGATGTCCGGTCCAGCGGAGGAGTGTATTGATCTGGAGGGAGAGACGCTTTTCCTTACCCCTCCCCCCTGTATTTCCCCTTCTTATGCACTGGTCACTTCGACCCGAAATACAAGGGAGATACCCCCCTCTTAGCTGCTCAGTATGCAAGCTACAGAAAACCTCTCTCCCCCATCAAGCCGGCCATTCCTCTACCTCCCCAAGGCAAGAAAGAGAAACTGACTCGCTTTCCACACCGTCACTCTCTCTCTTCAATATTTCCAACTCAGCTGTGGAACGAAAGAGAAAATTTCTCACCTCCTTCCTCACTATCTCACTCATTTCTCGAAACCTTCTCATAAGAGAAAAAGAGAAGCTTTTTTCCTTAATTTTTTCTCACTATCTCTTTCTTTTTTAATTATATTCATCTCATACAGCAAGCAAGCAAATATATCTCTCTTCTCCATCTTAACTTACTCACTGCTTTTCTGACTATCTCACTTATTTTTCAATACCTTCTTCATAAGTGAAAAAGAGAAGATATTTCACCCTCTTTTTTCTCACTATCTCTTTCTTTTTTAATTATATTCATCTCATACAGGAAGCAAGCAAAGATTTCTCTCTCTTCCCTCTTTAACATTCTCGTAAGAGACCTACCATTTTACTATCCCTTTTATTTTTTAACCTTACTGTAGGAAAGAAAGAGAAAATTTCTCTCTCACTCTTATCACTATCTCAATCTCATAATGAATGGAAGAAAATATTTCTCTTTCTCCTTCCTCCTCAATCTTCTCTGAAGAGCCAAAAAGAGCAACTACTCTCCTCTCTACTCTACCTTATTCCTCTACTACTGCTGATCGACTAAGACTCTCGCTTTTTATTTCATTAAAACCTATATAACTCTCTAATTTCGCTTAACCAATCTCCGCCTTATCGCTTAGTATTTGATCTTTTTTCTTATTTTAATTATATCATGACATGTATCTTATCTTCTATACTATATCAGCCTCTAATATCGCTACCATACTATCTAACTATTACTTATTTCATAAATCACCGTCCTAAATTAATTATTCCCTTCTTACGTCTTAAATAAAGGGGGAAGTACGGCATAAGGAAAAAACTCATCGCACGCTTTATAGATCATATTTTGACGTTTCAGCGCCTGCAGATCCAAAAAAATAAAATAAATGTGTCTTTATGTATATACAATAAGTATATGGATATGCACATTCTTGTAAACACTGTGCACTTATCCAATTTAATTTTTAATTTGGATTAGGGTGTCGTTTTAAATATTTGGGCTGTTTAAAAGCCAATAAAACTGGTCTGGACCCCGGTTGATTACTTCATATGTGCCACCTTGTACGGAGGGGTAGCATCCTAGATGATTTGATGTGTACAAACTCTGGGGTTAATTAGTTGAGTAAGATTTGAGTGAGGGGAAAATGCTAAAATAACCCTACGGGTTTAAACGTAAAAAAAGAAGAATATAATAATATTCTTATCAAAATAGGCCATGAATTGAACAATTCGTAATGGCAAAATACAAAAATGTTGAATTACTTTTGCACATATCTACACTGTTGCGTTAATTATATAAATATTCTTTCCTATGTATCGATTTATAACTCGATAACTCGTATCGATTTATTGATTAACAACTTGCAAATATATTTTCATATCTTCTTAAATAATTTAAAATATAATTATTTCAATAAAACAATTAAATTCTATGCAAAAAACTGATCCTTAAGTAAATTAATCTGATTTTAAACAAATTTAATTCCTTCTTTATTATAAAAAAGATATATCAATATAGCTCGGCACCCTAATCATTAAAACCGAAACTTAACAATTGACTATTTTGTCCTATAAGTGCTTTAAGTAAAACAATATCTTTGAAGTCAAGATTCACAAGTAGATTCTGAGCAGTACTCAATAATTCCTGTAATAAAAATGTTATTTAACTATCCACCCTATATGAGTAGGCACCACTATCACCCGTGGTGTAGTGGTTAAGCTAAGCGGCCAATACACAGAATGAATGGAATTTAAACTTCCGAGTTCATTTAGTCATGGGTTCAATCCCAGCACGGGCCTCTGGGATTTTTATGAGAGGGATAAAAATTCTGCGTACCACTTCCTTCAGAAGGTACGTAAAACCGGTGGTCTCGAGCCTGTGCGTTGTCAGGTACTCGTTAAAGATCCCTTACCCTAAATGAAACTGGGTATAGGCAACATTTAGGACCCTCATTGTAGATTCATTATAATACTATATTGTTTCTGCTTTGTAGTTTAAAGTGTGTGGAGGTTTGGTTTAACAGTGAGAGCACGTGTTGTTCCCAGTTTTCACTATACTATAAGAGTCAGTGAAAATATGTATGAATTGCTTGAAAAAGCATGAGAGGAACAATAGAAATCCACGGCTCTTCTGTCTAGATTAGATGAAATATACCTACACTTGAAATTAAAAAGGAGTAGAACACTATCTTAGGGAGCTGGCAAAAAGGCCCAATAACGTGGTCTACTGGCCTGGTAGTTACTACCACTCCCTCCCATGTTACTACTACTGCTATCTACCCTATATTATTTAGAAACAGATCTCGGGAAGCGTAGAACGTGTCTATGGACCTTCTAAGTTTAAAGTTTAGTCAAGATCTATCCACTAGATTCCGAGCTTTACACTCAAAAAAATGACTCCTTCTGATATATGATTAGTCTAAGTTTAAACTTTGGTCTAGATCCTAAGTAGTTTTCGAGTTATAAGCAACCAAAATTTTCAACTTATTTTTCATATTAAAACTTTAGAACTTTTTATTAAACACTTCAATTACTCTCAAAAAGGCATAATTTTGATAAAGAATGACATTTTGTTCAATCATCAAAATCACACCTAGTTCTCTCTTAGTCCCTTCGTGAAAAAGTGTACTTTTTGGGTGCAAGGGTCATGGTGCGAATTTTTTATTGCAATAAATGTTTATTTTAAAACAAGCGAAAATTTGTACGAAGAGTAACTTTTTGTCGAAACATGACATTTTTTGTCATTTACACGTTTGCGCAACCCAATTTGTAGACATACAAATTGGCTCTTGACTATAGTCCAAGAGCCGGACCTGAAAGAATGTGACTCATTTTGTACTACTTCAAACAAATTTTTTTTTCTGAAAATATACCTTAAATTATGGAGAAAAAACATAGTCAGCCTATCCAGAGTGGAGCCCTTCATATGATTCCGCATTCTCAAAATTTAAAAAAAAATTGTACCAATTTCAGTTTTCTTGAAATAAGTGGTTCCCTGTAGGTCGTGTGCAAAACATGAATAGACCATTTTTTAAAGCTGATAAAATTTCCAATAAAGCGAATTTTTAATCATCAAAATCGAATAACTACAACCAAAGTTATGGCTCCTTCAAAAACACTAAAACAATAGTTAATTTATGCAAAGTCATCTAATTTTTTTGAAAAAATACTGGCTGAAAAAAATAAATGTGCATTTTTTTTAAAATAATGGTCAAAAATGCACTAAAGCATTTTTGACCATTTAACAAATTTCATAACTTTATTTGTAGTTATCCAATTTTGACTAAAAAAACTTATTTTATTGAAAAATGTATCAGCTTTAAAAAATGTTCTCTTTATGTTTTGCACACGACCTACAGGGAACCACTTATTACAAGAAAACTGAAATTTGTGCGATTTTCTAATATTTTGAGAGAGCGCATTTATGTGAAGGGTTCCACTCTGGATAGGCAGACTATGCTTTTTCGTCATAATTTAAGGTATATTTTCAGAATAATTTGGTTTGAAGTAGTACAGACATTTTTTAGGCCTGGTTCTTGGACCAGTACAATATACATAGCATATTGCGATGTAAATACCTATATGATATATTCAGCCTAAACTTGATATCAACAATCGAAAGACGCCAGTCACCTGCATAATTTGCTAAGCATTCGTGCGAAATTTCAAGTCTCTACCCTAGAGAGTGGACTCAGCACGGGAAGTAACAGGTACGACATTCAACAGGTTAATAGAATATCAACAATGAATAAATATGGATTGACGACATTGTTTGTCAATCAGTATATTTCTTTTTAGAAACACTCCAATCGTAAATGGCATAATATTTATAGTAGAGGTGTCAAAATGTGGTTTTAAAAAATTTGTATTGTTATTTTAAAACACAGTGAGGATTTGTTATCTCTCACTTCAGGTGTGATGGTTTTTAAACAACGTCTCTTTTTAATTTGTTTAGTTTACTTTTTTTATTAGATTTAGCAAAATTCTTCTTAAACGATTGGGTACGGGGGTACCTCAGCACATCGGATTTGCTAAGCTCATCATTACTACTCCTAACTCGCTTCGCTTGTGCTACGAATATAACATTTATCAAATGTTATTAAGGTAAAGCGCAGGTGTTTTATTATTTTATATTTATATTATATTTATATTTATATTAATATTATATATTATATATAATATATATATATATATATAATATATATATATATTATAATATTATATTATATTATATATATTTAATTATATTATATTATTTTATTATATTTTTATATTATAATAATCAATACGAAAAAAGCCTCTCCACAAGTTAATTTAATAAATTCAAAACCGGCTTTCAACCTAAACGGTCATCATCAGTGCCTAAAAACAAAAAAGTAAAAAGAGACTAGAAAACACTAAAAAAAGAAGAATAATTTTTTTTTATTAACTTATAAAATTAAACATTATTAAAAATTAACTTATTAAAACATTGTTGCTTGAGAAAGCCTACTATAATGCTATCGAATTTTTTAGCTGATAATTTAGTATTCCACCTTAAATGTTTAGTGTTTCTCCATGTATGTATGTTTTTTTAATCAAGTTTGTTATTCAAGTTAATGCTGCCTATGTTTATGCAGTCTATTTATCTATATTTATAATCTATTTGTTTTCTTTTTTGTTCTTTTCATTTATTTGTAACATTTTGACAATTGAGAAACTTTGTAATAACCTTAAGTATGTAAATAAATAAATAAATAACTTTGTGGAGAGGCTTTTTCGTATTGATTATTATTTATCAAATGTTTTATTCGTCTCGAACTCGCTTCGCTCGCCCTCAAACAGTAAATACATTCGTTTTGATCCCAGCGGTTACCAATCCAAGCACTGACCTCATTTGATGCAACTTGACTTTTATAATCCTATACAAAAAACACAGATGTACTTGTTGTATTGAAACGAAACGTAATGTAGTTATTTATAACAGAAAGCGATATACTCGTATGTGTACCAAATTTCAACACAATTGGATTGTTGTTTAAGTTTTAACATATTAAAAAAAATAAATAAAAAAAAATACCCAAACCAATTGGAAATTATCCTTAACCAAACAAACCCCATCACACCCCAAAAAATAACCAAATTGAATACCAAAATAAATAAATAAAATAAAAATAAAGAAGCACAAATCTCCCCAAATCAATAAATAAAATATAGTTTATTAAATAAGTTTTAACATATTAAAAAAAAAAATCAAAATACCCAACCAAAAAATTGGAAATTATCCTTACCCAAACAAACCCCTCACACCCAAAAAAATAACCCAATTAATACCAATAAATAATAAAATAAAAATAAAAAGCACAAATCCACCCCAAAAATCAATAAATAAAATATGGCTCCGGTTTACAACAATATTGTATACTTTTGCCAATAAAGAACTTGTTTAAAAAAACATATTTTAAAAATACGTATTCAAGTCAATCAATAAAAACTTAACTAAAGCTGATAATGTAATGAAACTTCGTACTTATGTCAGTGCATATGACAAGAAAATATACTATATGCGCATATGACTATATGCGCTCTAATTCTTATACCGATCGATAAATGTTTTAGCGTTTTATGAATTTTCGACATTTTTGTCGAGTCATTAATACAATTAATGACGTCATAAAAATATTATTTTGCCGGATAGCACAACCAAACCTAAAGATTGATTTTCGTTCAATGTTTCAACATTCTAGCATGAATACATTATAAGATAACATGATAACACACACAAACATACATACACAAATACACATGTACGAGTATAACTTTGTGAAAACAACTTTGGAGGTTTTCAGTCTAAACGGATTAAAAAAAATCCGTTTCAGGTCAGAAGGATTTGTTTGGAACAATATAATTTTTTTAAAAATTTTTTTGGAGGTAGCATCCCCTAAATTTATATGGTTCAATTTACATACAAAGTGTTTTATAGTGCTTTATCATTCTGTGTAAATATAGTTCTAATAAACAGGTCCATTTTTTATTTAAGGTATTATAATTAGTTAGTTTACTTTTAAAGTGTTTTATAGTGCTTTATCATTCTGTGTAAATATAGTTCTAATAAACAGTCCTAAACTGTAATATATCATTTATACATTTTTTATTTAAGGTATTATAATTAGTTAGTTTACTTCTAAAGTGTTTAATAGTGCTTTATCATTCTGTGTAAATATAGTTCTATACAATTTTTAATATACGGTATTATAGTTGTTTCGTTTACAAATTAAGAGTTGAATATTGCGTTGTCATTCTGCGCTTGTATAGTTCTGATAAAAGTCTTAAAAGATAACATATCGTTTGTATAATTTCACTTAAATAGTATAAAGAAACTTTTTTTTTTTTAAAAAAAACCCCTTACCAGTAAACCTTTTCATAAATCCACTTCAGGGATTGAGGGTAAGGAGGGGGGGTTGTGGTTTGAGGAGCCCCCCCCGGATTTAAACCTTAAAAACCATTGGGACGTGTTTGCGTTACCTCTTTCCTTTGGGATGTGACTTAAAATTTGACCCCCAAATATCAAGTCTTGACTTACTATGTGTTAGTCTTTATGTTATCCAAATCCAATATCATAACAATACCGATTATTTTACAAATTATTTGCACTTTTAAGGGTGTATTGTCATAAGGGTGTATGAAAACTGTCATATACAGTGTCTGGACACTGTCATAATACAGTGGTCTGGACCACTGTCATTACAGTGTCTGGACACTGTCATATACAGTGTCTGGACACTGTCATATACAGTGTCTGGACACTGTCATATACAGTGTCTGGACACTGTCATATACAGGGTCTGGACACTGTCATATACAGTGTCTGGACACTGTCATATACAGTGTCTGGACACATATACAGTGTGTCATAAACAGTGAACTGTCATATAAGTGTCTGGACACCTGTCATATACAGTGTCTGGACACTGTCATATACAGTGTCTGGACACTGTCAATATACAGTGTCTGGACCTGTCATATACAGTGTCTGGACACTGTCATATACAGGTCTGGACACTGTCATATACAGTGTCTGGACATGTGTGGATGGGGTTGCCTATACGTGTAAATGACAAAACATTTCATTTTTCTAAAAAAAGTTAGTCGTTCTTGATAAATGCCTGCATGTTTTTAAACTAAGATTTTTCATATTTTTTTTCGGTAGACTCAAAAACTGCAATTTTTGAAAAATGGACGAAGAGTGAAGTAGGCTTAATTTTGACTTTTCGAAAAAAGTATTCTTTATATAACTGCCCCCCCCTGAGACAAATTTTCCACAAAAAAAAATTTAAAAACGTCTGCAGGGCAAAAGAGCGATTCTATTAATTAATCTCTGAGATTCGCCTCTGGTGGCGTTTAGATGAACTAAAGTGAAACTACTACTAAATGTCTAACATAATACTCCTGACATCTCCATCTGCTGGAAAAAACTCGTCCCGAGTTTCCTAAATACTTAATAGACCAAGAGCCCAGGGGTGTTTTGTTAATAAAAAGTGTAATGGCTGGAACCGGTCTCAATTTTTCGTAAATACCTTCCTGAACAAGGATCTGCAATTCTGCCGAATCGTATCGGATGGGTGTCCCAGGCAGAACGCACTTTAGGGGTCAAATTTACTAGCCAAGTTAATAAAAAGTGTAATGGCTGGAAACGGGTGTAATTTTTCGTAAATACCTTCCTGAACAAGGATATGCAATTCTGCCGAATCGTATCGGATGGGTGTCCAGGCAGAACGCACTTTAGGGGTCAAATTTTACTAGCCAAGTTAATAAAAAAGTGTAATGGCTGGAACCGGTCTCAATTTTTCGTATACCTTCCTGAACAAGGATCTGCAATCTGCGACTGTATCGGTTTGGTGTCCCAGGCAGAACCTTTGACCCCTAAAGTGCGTTCTGCCTGGGGCACCCATCCGATACGAGTCGGCAGATTCAGATCTTGTTCAGGAAGGTATTTACGAAAAATTGAGACCGGTTCAGCCCATTTACACTTTTTATTAACTAAACACCCTGGGCTCTTGGTCTATAAAACTTGATGACGACAGGTATTCACCTGACAACGGTTCTTCTTTAGATTAGACGTAAAATGCACCACGACTCATAAGGTAGAAAACTATTTTTTATCTGAGGGAGTTAGCAAAAAGGGTCCAACAACGCGGCATACGTGCTAGGTGATCTATCACCTCTTCCTAATTACTATCACAATTATTTATAGAATAGTGGATGCAAACCCTCTAGAGATGGTTCCCGCAGAGTTCGCAGAGGGCCGAAAGGCTCTAAAACGTGCTCTTTATTTCATAAATTATGAAAAGTAATAATATGTTATTAAATGTATTTTCATTTTTTCTCATTTATCCCGTAGGTATATAAGAAAAGTATTGTGTTTGCAAAAAAATCCGAAACCGGGATAATAAAAATAATAATAATCTTTATTTCCATCAAATTGTTACAAATGTTTACAAAATGTTACAATCTTTTTAGTTTGTGATAAGAGCCTCCAGTAGCAAGCTAGAGCGGAGACTCTGTTTCCTCTGTTTACAAATTATTAAATGTTGAAATTATAATTCATCTTCTTGAATGAAAGAAAAAATAAATAAAAATAATGATAATAATGGAATTAAATAATATAATCTGAGGCAGGAAATATAATAGTGGTAAATTTTAATCTCTGTAGTTCTTTGTGCAGCATTAGCTTGAAAACCTTTATCTATTTTTAAGATCTGTATAATTCTGTTGTTTAATCTAAATTTTGAAGCGTATTTTCATAAAAATGTTCAAGCTTATGGTGGAGATATTTATTAGTTTGTAGTATTATCTTTGTATATATTGTTTTGTATAATAATCTTTACTCAATATTTAAGATATTGTGATAACGACTTCAGAGATTAGTTATGTTTTAGATATTTTGTTTAAACAAGAAATGCATCAAATTATAAAAAAAGATATGAAAATAAAATCAGATTAATATAAATGATAAAAACAGATTTATTATTGTAGTATCAAAATAATATATGTTTTGCTTGCCATGCATGATGGGGGTAAGAGAGCACCGCTCGTCTCTGGTAAGTACTTCACATTATATTCTTCGGAATTGATTGAAGGTCAGAGTGAGTTCAGGCTCTGTCGGCGCCCTGATGAGTTAGACGTAACGAAACAGAGTGGGACATGACATTATGTCGAGCCATCAAGTATGACGAATGTCGAATGATGGAACAGTTCCCAGATGTAGCATTGCATTTTGCTTGTTACATTCCCTTGGTGTCTCTCGCACAATTATATTGTGTCAACAGATTTATGAGTTTCAGGCGTTTTTAAGGCCTCGTGAGTGGTTTTACGAAAAGTTGTCTGTCTGTATGTGTGTGTCTGTTATCATCATAGTACCCAGTGTATTTATACTAGAGAGTTGAAATTGTACAAAAATCAGTTTACCGCTGTGGTTGTGCTATTCGGAGATTTTTTTATGACGTCATTAACCCGCAATAATAACTCAGCAAAAATTTAGAAAAACACTGAAACATAATGCGATCTAATTGAAATTTGGTACGCATGTAGCCACGTATAAGACTAACATATGTGCCTAGTATCATCTCACTATCAGCATTAGTTCAATTTTATCGAATGATTTTTATACGTTTTTTATTTCATCTCCAATGAAGTTGAAATTTAGTACAAGTGTACCCCCTTGACGTAATAAATAAGAGTACTAAGTTTCGTCATAATGGAACAAGTGTATCCATGATTTTTGGTGGATCATAAAAGTTAAGCAGCATCGAGCGTGTTCAGTGCCTAGATAAATGACCACTGGCGATGAAACGAATGTATTTACTATCTTAGGACGAGCGAAGCGAGTCTGAAGCTGGGAGAAGCGTAGCGAATCCGATTTAATTAGGAAAAGTTCCGAGGTACCCCGTACCCGATATTTAATAGTATTTTAGTATAGAATGTATTTCCCTGCACCGTTTCTTTGTGAGTTATCATAGGAAGTATTTCTGAAAAGTATTTTAGAAGAGAAAGTAGTGTAAGTTTTATTTTCTACCCCGAAAAGAAAATCTCTCCTTGTAAAGGAGGAAAACTGGTCAAGGAAGAAGAGGGTGGAGGGGGCATTGATTTTAACAGTGTTAGACCTTAGAGCTGGGGAGGCATTGGAACTGCCCCCCGAGTTTGCATAGAGATCTTTTCATGCAAGGCTCCTTGTTCTGCGAGAGAGAGAGAAAGAGAGCGACGAGAGCTCACCCTCGGCCAAACCTTTACATCACCCTATGGCTATTTCTAGTCAGTAGAAAACTTACCCAGAAACTTAACAAATATTCAATACTTAGAGTAGTCGTTAAAGTTTCAGCGAAAATTAAACAGGAATTGGGTAAAAGCACCATTACCCGGCACCAGTAAATAGAACCAGTACCCGGCACCAGTAAAAGCATCAGTACTCGACACTAGTAAAAGCACCAGTACCCGGCACCAGCAAATAGAACCAGTACCCGGCACCAGTATAGCATCAGTACGACATAGTAAAAGCACCAGGTACCCGGCACCAGCAAATAGAACCAGTACCCGTCACTAGTAAATAGAACCAGTACCCGGCACCAGTGAAAGCACTAGAACCCGACACCCTTAAAGCTAATTTTTTTTATCTTTTAGATCTTTCTCTACTTTTGATTAATATTTTCAACTCCTATTCCGAGGTACATTCCGGACACCTCGGAACGTTTTCTCACCACATCTGATTCGTTAGGCTCATCCTTCCTTCTTCGGACTCGCTCTGCTCGACCACAGATAGTAATTAAATTAGTATTATTCCAAGCGGTCACCCATTCTGGCACTGACCTAGCTCCTTAGCCACCCATTAGGAATGAAATATTAAGGTATAGCAAGAGTCATCCTGTACAGAACATTCTATAGATTTACATTCAGTCAAAGGATAGAGATCTCGGTCACCCATTAGCAAAGAAATATCAAGGTATAGCAACAGTTAACCAATACAGGTCGTAGTGAAGCCAAAACAGAACAGCATATAATGAGGAGATCTACTTCTGGTCCCAGAATTGAGACCTTGGCCCTCTAATAGTCTTTGGATGGCAAAGAATCTTCTAAGAAGGTCCGAATTTTCCTCTCTACCGTATTTCCAAAAATAAATTTAGACATAAATTTAGACTGTTGAAAGATAGTCTGTTAAAACCTGACTTAGTCTCTGTCGTGCTAGTGGTCAGAATAATTTTAAAAATTGTTCTTTCTGCAATTTAGGTTTTTTTAAGAACCACGTGACTTTTTATCGCTAACTGACTTGTGTTTTATCAGGTACCCATTTTTAGCCGGGGTTGATTAAAAAATTGTTTTTTCCTTGTTTTTTTTTTTTAAATCCTTTTAAAAATTGGGGTGAATATTATGAGGGGACTGGATGAATGTCCGTCCTTGGCAAGGCCGTTTGGAGTGGGTTGGTGGACTACGTTAGGGTAAACTCACCCTTCAATGATTCTTGCGATTAAAAACAATGCTCATACATACGCAAGTTTGGGGCAGACGTAGTAGCGCGGAGGGAAAAATCGTTATCATCCGTCCTTCCAAGGTTGTTTTAAATAAGTTGCGTGGAGGAGAAATGATCATGATTCGTCCGTCCTTCCAAGATAGTTTCGAATAAGGTTTGGAGGAATAAATGGTCTTGATTCATATTTCCAAGATGGTTTCAAATAAGATGTTGAGAAAAACAAAGGTGTTGATTTGTCCATCCAAGGTTGTTTCGAATAAAGTGTAGAGAAAAAAATGGTCATGTTTCGTCCTTCTAAGATTGTTTCAAATAACTTCATGTTCATCATTTGTCCTTCCAAGACAGCTCATAAGGCGAAAGGTCCTTCTAAGGAGCTCGAATAAGGTGGAAGGAAAAAATTGTCATGATATGTCCTTCTAAGGTTGTACTAAATAAGGTGGAAGGAAAAAAAATGGTCATGTTGTTCTAAATAAGGTGGAAGGAAAAAAATGGTCATGATATGTCCTTCTAAGGTTTTTAAATAAGGTGTGAAGGAAAAACATGGTCATGATATGTTCTTCTAAGGTTGTTTTAAATATGGTGTGAAGGTAAAAATGGTCATGATATGTCCTTCTAAGTTTGTTCTAAATAAGGTGGAAGGAAAAAAAATGGTCATGATATGTCCTTCTAAGGTTGTTTTAAATAAGGTGTGAAGGAAAAACATGGTCATGATATGTTCTTCTAAGGTTGTTTTAAATAAGGTGTGAAGGTAAAAATGGTCATAATTCGTCCTTCTATGATTGTTTCAAATGTGTTGTGTGAAGGGAAAAATCGTCATTAATTGTCCTAAGAACAAAAACTACCCCCCCCCCTCTTTATGACACCAATCTCATAAGCTCAATTTTCCTTTAAGAATTCTCAGATAGAAGTAAAATGATTCTGGTTTAAGCAAAGTTACTTTGGATTGTTTGCTTTCTTGCTCGTCATTCCAGTTCTTGCTTCAGGTTTAGGTTTATGTTTGCTTTCATCCAGTTCTTGCTCAGGTTTTAGGTTTATGTTGCTTTCTTGCTCTTTTTCCAGTTCTTGCTCAGGTTTTAGGTTTATGTTTGAATCCTTCTTGCTTTTTAATCTAGTTCTTGCTCAGGTTTAGGTTAGTGTTTGCTTTCTTGCTCTATTTCCATCCAGTTCTTGCTCAGGCTTTAGGTTATGTTTGTTTCTGCTCTTTTAGTTCTGCTCAGGTTTTAGGTTTATGTTTGCTTTTCTTGCTCGTTCAATCCAGTTCTTGCTCCAGGTTTTTAGGTTTATGTTTGCTTTCTTGCTTTTCAATCTAGTTCTTGCTCAGGTTTAGGTTATGTTTGCTTTCTTGCCGTCAATCCAGTTCTTGCTCAGGTTTTAGGTTTATGTTTGCTTTCTTGCTCTTTTATCCAGTTCTTGCTCAGGCTTTAGGTTTATGTTTGCTTTCTTGCTCTTTTATCCAGTTCTTGCTCAGGTTTTAGGTTTGCTTTCTTTCTTTGCTCTTAGTTCTTGCTTTTTAGGTTTTATGTTTGCTTTCTTGCTCTTTTATCCAGTTCTTTGCCTCAGGTTTTAGGTTTATGTTTGCTTTCTTGCTTTTCAATCTAGTTTTTGCTCAGGTTTAGGTTTATGTTTGCTTTCTTGCTCGTCAATCCAGTTCTTGCTCAGGTTTTAGGTTTATGTTTGCTTTCTTGCTCTTTTATCCAGTTCTTGCTCAGGCTTTAGGTTTATGTTTGCTTTCTTGCTCTTTTATCCAGTTCTTGCTCAGGTTTTAGGTTTATGTTTGCTTTCTTGCTCTTTAATCCAGGTTCTTGCTCAGTTCTTGGTTCAGGCTTTTGGTTATGTTGCTTTCTTGCTCGGTCAAATCCAGTTCTTGCTCAGGTTTTAGGTTTATGTTTGCTTTCTTGCTTTTCAATCTAGTTCTTGCTCAGGTTTTAGGTTTATGTTTGCTTTCTTGCTTTTCAATCGAGTTCTTGCTCAGGTTTTAGTTTATGTTTGCTTTCTTGCTCGTCCAATCCAGTTCTTGCTCAGGTTTTTAGGTTTATGTTGCTTTCTTGCTTTTTATCCAGTTTCTTGCTCAGGTTTTAGGTTTTAGGTTTATGTTTGCTTTCTTGCTGTCAATCCAGTTTTGCTCAGGTTTTAGGTTTATTTTGCTTTCTTGCTTTTTCATCGTAGTTCTTGCTCAGGTTTTAGGTTTATGTTTGCTTTCTTGCTCGTCAATCCAGGTCTTGCTCAGGTTTTAGGTTTATGTTTGCTTTCTTGCTTTTTAATCTGTTCTTGCTCAGGTTTTAGGTTTATGTTTGCTTTCTAGAGTTCTTGTTCTTTAGGTTTATGTTTGCTTTCATGCTTTTCATTCTTAGGTTTAATGTTTGCTTTCTTGCTCGTCCAGGTTTAGGTTCGTCAATCCAGTTCTTGCTCAGGTTTTATCTTTATGTTTGCTTTTTTGCTCTTTAATCCAGTTCTTGCTCAAGTTTTAGGTTCATTAATCATAATTGAATCAGAGACATTTCTACTTGTTTGTTCATTTATCATTTATTTGTATCTTTAAAAGAAAAAATTTGTTAGTATGCCTTTTAAAAAGTTGGCTCGCCCTTGCTAATAGGTTTTGTGCAACGTTTTGTGCAGTCATGCAACGCTTATTTTATGCTAATTTTCATTAAGTTTTAGCGCATTTCCTTTGAAAAATTAAGGAAAACTGGCAAAACTAATAGTTACTTTCAATTAGCTGCGTAGACTTTAGCGATTTTAGTCATGATGTTTTAGGTCTTCTGGCGGTGACCGCGGCAATGAGATGTAGATGAAGAATTCGTCGTTCGGTTTTAGGTTTATGTTTGCTTTTTTGCTCTCCAATCCAGTTCTTGCTCAGGTATTAGGTTTATGTTTGCTTTCTTGCTCGTCAATCCAGTTCTTGCTCAGGTTTTAGGTTAATGCTTGCTTTCTTGGTCTCCAATCCAGTTCTTGCTCAGGTTTTATCTTTATGTTTGCTTTCTTGCTCTTAGATGTAGTTGCAATTAGATGTAGATGAAGAATTCGAAGTTTCGCTTCCACTGTGGGAGGCAATTTCAGGAATGTTGGCTATTGATGAAAACACAATCAACGCTTTCCAAAACAAAGCTGCTTCTCTTGATTCCGCTACATCTTGCTAGCG
Source organism: Microvelia longipes (assembly GCA_018340805.1). Lineage (NCBI taxonomy): Eukaryota > Metazoa > Arthropoda > Insecta > Hemiptera > Veliidae > Microvelia > Microvelia longipes. The sequence continues at coordinate 1,542,124 of JACMZG010000032.1, read as the reverse complement.
CTGCAAAAGCGCTGACTTTTTTTTTGGAAGGAAGGTTGTCTCTATTTGAGGTGACACAAACACAATTTACATGCAAACCTCGTGATTAGTTTAAGTTGAATTATCTTGGCTCGTGGGGATAACTTTTTTTTATAACAGGAACTGTGAAGCGCGGCTGTCGACTATAGCCGCGAGTATATTCTACTTAACAATTATTTATAAATTTTCCTGTACTCATAGTCAAACAGTTATTTTAAAAGAAAGTGCTATTAAAATACTTTAATCAAACCAAAGATTATATTAATCATAATCGCAGGACTAGGAACAAAAATAACAGAGAAGTTAAAACTGTGAAATGTAGAACGTCGAGGATGCAACGGCATGCTGATGCCAGAGGTCCAATATTATTTAATACGCTGCCAGATGAGATCAAAACTAATCTTCATTTTAACTATTTAAAAAAAAGAAATAATTGTATGGTTAAAACCACCTTCGGGTTTAAACTTTCTTGTTTATTCATTTTTATTTTTTTTTTGGGAGGAGGGATGTACTGTTTAAAAATATATTAATAATTTTTAGTCACATGGTCGTATCGACTTTGGACCGGCTTCATTCCATTTAGTGATCCAAAACACATAAGAAAAATACTTTTTGCTAAAAAAAAAATAAGAAAAATACTTAATATATATATATATATTATATATATATATATATATATATATATATATATAATATATATATATATATAATATATATATATTATAATATTATATATATATATATATATATATATATATATATATATATATATATATATATATATATTATATATATTTTTTTTTACGGTAAATGTTCGCGAAATAAATTTTCTCGTGATCAAGGGATTAGGGACTATGGAATCGGATTTTTCACACATTCCCGGGTCCGACTCCCGCCATGACAACTACTTTATTAGCGCTAAAAACAATCTCCGAATACTGATGTAGTTATAAGTCAAAAAGCAATCCAAGATTACGAAGAGAGTTGAAATTAATTTAGTTTACAAGGACAATTTGATTTTTGGAAATTTCAAGATCTTGAGATGGACCGCATTAATTGGTAAAAGCTATTCTAAATTGGTGATTTTGTGGATATTGATCACAATCTATTTGAACGTTGAAGAAGTTGAAGAATCAACTTCTGAATCCGAACGATTTAGAGTTGGTTGATGAGATATCACGTCGGATATAAAATGGTTGAGATGTAAAAGTTAGCTGGAGAAGAATTAAGATGGTTGGTAGGAATTGCTAGCTTGGGTTGAAAGTTGGTGTAGTAGAGGTTTTCTCTTCCAGTCCAGAAAGATGCAAATGTTGTGGAAGGAGGAAAGGAAGTGAGGAAGAGAGGGGGATATTGATTCTTGGGAGAAAAGACTGAGGGGTAGATGGAGATGACCAGCGTGGAGGAAAGATGTCGGAGTATCGTCGTAGCTCCCCTTTAAAGGGGGGAGAGAAGTGGACAAAAACCCTGGAGGCTGGACGGAGAAAACGGGTCGAAGGCAAAATCCCTCCCAAGGAGTCCAAGCGCGTGGGCAGATAGAACTAGGGAGGCGGTCAACTCCCGGCTAATTCGTATGGAAATTTCACGACGGGGGGGTGTTCTCTTGAAAATTTCTCTAGCTAAGGAACCGACCACTACCGACGCTGTATTGATTGCTTGGCCGAACTTCAACCCCTCCCCTCCTTACGGGGGGGAGAGGCTATTTCTTCAGTCTCGCTGGACCCCACCGGACATTTGAATACACCCCCCCTCTTTATCTTCACTCTCCTTTCTTTGCAACGCTGTTAAAGAAGAAAAAAACTCTACACTATATAACAGAATAGAAAAAAACCATTTTCTACAGGTACCAACAATTCTCAAGTCCTTGTTAAATTCATAAAAGTAAAGAATTCTTTGTTCCAAACTCCAATAAAATAGTACCACTACTGCATTTTTTTATGAAGAATTAGTGGAGCTGTCATGCCAGTAAAAATTAAGTTTCAATTCTTTAATTAATTGTTACGCCATAATGATATGCTAGCTTAATAATAATAACTACTAAATGAACTTAGCCGCCTCCGTGGCCGAGGTCGTTAGAGCGTTAGTCTTTACACTCCCTTTGACAACCACGAAGGTCTGGGGTTCGCATCCCAGGTTACGCTCTCAGTTTATATAAGATTATTGTTTAGATAAATTATCGCCAACTTTAGAATACACTTTGAGCTTAACGGTTGCTACTACCACCCGAGGTGGTTCCCGCAGGGGTTATCCCTGATGAGCCGCAAGGCTCTAAATGGGCATTATTATTGTTATTATTATGTTTTGTTTTATTCTCAGTGTTGCCACTGGTTAAAGAAAGGTACGGACTAAGTCAAGCACTCTTCCTTTTTTTTATTTTATTTTATTTTTTAACTGATGAATTTTCTAACAATATGTGTTGTGTTCATTATCGCTGCTTTCTGTAATTGCTCTGTAATTATTGCTGCTTGCTATGTAATTGGATTTATTTATTATTATTTATTTATTATTTATTATTATTATTATTATTACTATTATTATTATGAACTGAGGAACCTCTGAAGTTCCTCCAGAGGTATTAGCAAAACTTAAAACGACTATTAATTTATACATTAGAAAAAACACACGCCATCTAAAAGAAGCAGTGAAAAAAATTAGGGAATAAGGAAAAAATATCTATAAATAAATACGAAATCAAGAGAATATGGGGAGGGTTGTTATTAGTTGTCGCGAAACATAAGTTTTATAGGGGCCCGTAACTTGATGTTCTTAAAAAAGGCTATACTAAGATTACACCCAAGGCCCCATTTTTAGGTGAAGAGATAGTATAAAACTCAAACAAGGGGCCCCGCGACTGAATGCTCTTAAGAAAGACTACTAAGATTACACGCAGGGCCCCATTTTGAGGTGAAGAGATTGTATGCAAATCTTTTATGGGGCCCCGTTACTTACTGATGTTAAGTCAGACTATACTAATCTCTACTGGGGCTTTTTGTCTTTTATCTTTTTGCGGGCCCGTGCGGGCCCATAGTTACGCCACTGCTTCGAGGCTTTACACCCTAGAAGTTAGGTTAACTTTTTATTCTGAGGTAAAAACCACCCTAAAAAAATTGGCCGCCTTGGCATCAACAAACGTGCGAAGCGAGTCTGAGAATGATAAACGATTCGAAATGACCGAAGATTCATTCTTTCGCAAAATGCTATTTCGACATTTGTCATCTTTCGCAACCTGTAATGTCGACATTTTTCATCTTTCCATTTATAGAGATGACCATAGCTTAATGGATTTTTATTTATGTAATTGCGAATTTCCTTGAACATGCATGGCGGAAATCATGCCAGAGTTGATCTAAAATACGTTTAAGAGGTTCCTTATCACAAAAATAAGTTTCGCGAGACTATATTATTAGTATTTCTAGATAAATTTTGTAAGCTATTTGTTCCGAACGTAAAAAAATTGTTTTTTGAAGATAGACTTTGAAAAAGTAATTCTAAAACCTAAACAACATAGCTAGAACCCATTTTTAGTATTTTCATTACAGCTACCATGTATTGAAAACATCTTTTATCTACTCCTTGTATTGTAAGTTCTACTTACAGTCTTGTTATCTCACACTGTAAATGTATTTTTACTCCCTAGGGAGGAAAAGTGAAAGTGTTGCCCACTTGACAGAATTTTTAGTAAATTTTTAGGAATTTAGGAAATTTTTAGGATTTTTTCGGTGTTATGTTTGGTACTACGGGTAGAATATACAAAATACACACCTAATGTTTAAATTACAAAGTATAGTATTACACATTATTCTTTGACAGCTTACAATAAAATAATGTGAAGATAGTGGCTTTATTCTCTCTTCATCAGAGTAATTGACGTGGTAAGAATAAACTAAACTAACACAATATCAATTAAGGAGCTGAAGAATATATTAATAGTTGTTAATATATTCTAACTACTACTAACTAATATAGTATTAGTTCTCTAGTCGTAGATAAAATTTAATATGCAACAAGGGATGAAAGTTTTCAGCTCTCGTATATCTCCCTCGTCAAGCCTCGGGAGCCAAAATGTAGTTAACTCCCTCGGCAAGCCTCGGGAGCTAACAGTTTATCTCCCTCGGCCTACCGGCTTCGTGAGCTAATGAAGTTTCCTCCTTCGGCGCTGCCTTAGGACGAAACTTTAACTTGAGCTGTAAAACTCACTTTCATCCCTTGTTGCATAAATAACTATTTTCTCCTAGAAATTGAAAGCATGTTTTAGGACCCGTATTCAGAAATTCATTTTTTGAAACCTCTCCTAGGTTGTTCCTAGATGTTTCCTAGAATTTAATGTGCAAAGTTAGGAAAAGGCTAGGAGAAACCTAGGAGAAACCTAGGAGAGATCTCTTCCTAGCCCTTTTTTTTTTTTTTTTTTTTTTTTTTTTTTTTTTTTTTTTTTTTTGCTGCAAATTTTTCTTGCGGTGAAAAAATTGTTACCAAAAAAAGGAGAGAAATGCATTTACGCACGAAGACAGCGGTCTGTCAACAGTGTTGCTCAGGGTCTGCCTCATACCAACTAAAACTCACTCCGCGAAACCCCTTAAACCTAGCCTGGAACCGTTATTCACATTATACTTCCTATTATTACCGTTATTCACGTTATACTTCCTAGCCCTAGGGACAGTTAAAAATGTTCTAAAATGGACACTTAAGTTATGAAAAAGCTAGGAAGAACCTAGGAGAGATTTTTTTTGAACACTCTTTTGATCATTCTGAATACGGTCCTTAATCCTTAACAAGATAAAAAGGTAAACACTTGATTAGTTTGTTATCACATGTGCCGCAAAATCAAATCACTTGCGTTTTTAGAGCTGCAATGAAGCTAAACAACTTTAAAGCTACTAAACTTAGCGAGTAAATTAGATCTTAAATTTACAAAGTAAAAACAAATCAGGTACGGGGTGCCTCGAAACTATTTCTCGTTACATCGGATTCGCTACGCTCATCCTCCTTCGGACTCGCTTCGCTCGTACTCAGAATATATAATTCGTCAAATGAGTAGGTACTACCGAAACCTTTTCGGACTAGCTCCGTTCGTCCTCGGATAGCAAATGCATTCGTTTCATTCTCAGCGGTCACTCATCCAGGTGCTGACCATGCTCGTTGCTGCTTACCTTTTATGATCCAAAAAATCATAGATTTTTTTATTAATTATGCCCGTTTTAGGGCCTTTCGGCCCATCAGGGTATTCACCCTGCGGGAAACCACCTTTCAGGTGGGTTGCATCTACTACACTCTAAGAATTAACTTAAAGTTGGCGAAATCTTTTTTATTACAAATACTATTCATAAAATCTTAGAGCATAGCCCGGGCTGCGAACCCCGGACCTCAAGGTGCCGAAATCGAACGCCTTAAAAATCATAGATATACTTGTCATATTGAAACGAAACTCTATTGGATTATTTTTCCGATTTTTTACAATTTAAAAAAAAACTTGAACAAGTCATTTGATTAAAAAGAACTAATGCTGATAATGAGATGAAACTCGGCGCATAGCAGTAGTAGTAATAGTGATTTGGGGGGGGGAGTGGTAGTAACTACCAGGCAAGTAGCCATGTGTTGGGCCCTTTTTTGCCAGCTCCCTAAGATAGGAGTTTTACTCCTTTTAATTTTAAGTGTAGGTATTCATGTTATCTAGACAGAAGAGCCGTAAATTTCTATGGTTCCTCTCATGCTTTTTTTCAAGCAATCATACATATTTACACTGACTCATATAGTCTAGTGAAAACTTGGAAAACCACGTGCCCTCGCTGTTAAACCAAAACCTCTATACACTTTAAACTACAAGGCAGGACACACTATAGTATTATAATAAATCTACCTATGAGGGTCCTAAATTATGCCTATACCCAGTTTCATTTAAGGTAAGTGATCTTTAATAAGTACCTGACAACGCACAGGCTCGAGACCACCGGCTTTACGTCCCTTTGAAGGACGTGGTACGCAGCAATTGTTTATCCCTCTTATAAAATCCCAGATGCCAACGTGCTGGGATTGAAACCCATGACTAAGATAAAACCTCGGAAGTTTAAAGTCCATTCATTCAGTGTATTGTCCGCGTACCTTAACCACTACACCACGGGTGACTCTAACTTGGCGCATATGTTTTACCTATATAAGACTACCTGCGAGCCAAGTCTCAAATCGATCCCAAAATTTTTTCGTGTTAAATGATTTTTCAAATTTTTTGCTGAGTTATTATTGTGGAAAAATGGCGTCAAAAAAGCATTCCACTATATACTCGTAAGTCACAGTCATTTTGTTCTATTTATTTTATTATATTATTAGTTGAAGTTGGTCAGGTTACTTTTTCGGTGTTTTGAAATTCAAATAATAGTAATATATATATGTGCTATATCGTAATATATAAACCAAGTAGGGAAACTCCTATCCTGACACA